>PVKB01004110.1:0-86883 GCA_004027205.1 Ctenodactylus gundi
GGCCAAACAGGCCATTTCAAGAGGGAGTGTCCTATGCCCACCTCCCCCCACCCCCCCAGCATGCCGGGTCCTTCACCCGCAGCCACCTCCCGACTACCTAAAACTCCTTGCCCCCATTGTAAAAAGGGCTTTCATTGGCTCAAGAATTGTTGTTCAAAGAACAGGAAACCTTTAAACTGGGGTGGAGGTGGGGGAGAGGGAGTCAACCTCCAGCCCTGTTACCCCAAGGAAGTTTTCAAAAACCTATTCGAGTCAATTGGACAGTGCCATTGGTGGAAGGCCTCAGGCCCAAAATGGACATTTGTATAAATGGTAAAAATTTCCATTGCCTCATTGATACTGGGGCAAATAGGACAGTCCTCTGTAAAGAGGAGACCTCCTTTAGTTGGACACTGAAGCCCGGCCCCACTATTCTGGGATTGGGTGGAAACACCCCCACAGAAGAGATGGAAACACGGGCTGCCTAGCAAGATATAGACGGCGCTTCAGGGGAAGTTCAACCGCTCGCAGCTCCAGGTCTTGCCACCAACCTCCTTGGACAAGACATTCTTGGCCAAGCCAAGGCCTTTGTCACTACAGACTGCAAGGGAGCTCTTTACGAAACCTTACATGAGGAAAAATATCAACAACAATTTGAGGGATCCTGCATTCCTAACAACCTCCACAGCTTTTCTAATTATTGGGGGACCCCATCTTTGATAGGCTTCAAAAAGGGGAGCCCTTACTGGGGGTTAAACTCCACCCCCAATCCTAGAGGCCACTGCTCCCCCAGTTCCAATGGTCCCACCCATACAGTGGACCCCAAGACCTCGGGTCTGGGTGGAACAATGGCCACTGCCTCAGGACAAACTACAAGCCCTTAACTGGTGAAAGAACAACTAAGACAAGGACACCTCCAGCCCTCTATAAGCCCTTGAAACACCCCTATGTTTGTGGTTAAAACGGCCTCAGGAAAATGGAGATTAATACAAGACCTGAGGAGAGTCAATGAGAGGATGATTGTCCAGGGGCTCCCCCTGAGGGGCATGTCATGGATACCAGCCATCCCCAACGACTTCCACCTGGTGGTACTGGACATCAAAGATTGTTTCTTTTCCATACCCCTGCATCCCCAAGACCGAGGAATATTTGCCTTTTCTATCCCCTCTACCAATTTTGATGGTCCAGGCAGACGATATGAATGAACCCTCCTCCCCCAGGGAATGGCCAATAGCCCCTCCTTTTGCCAAAACTATGTCATGACCATCCTCTCTCCACTCTCCCAGTTTCCCGGGAACCAATTACAAATCTACACGGATGACATTATCCTGGTTGCTCACACTCACGGACAGCTCCAAGCTGCCTATTGAGTGTTATGCCAGTGCCTCCGGACAGGAGGTTTTTCTGTGGCCCTGGATAAAATACAGTGGTTCCCTCCCTTTCAAGTCCTGTGCACATCTCTGACTCTGGACACTATTTCCCCTGTGGTTCCCCAACTTTCTGTCCCAGATTCCTGCACTGTTACTGAACTACAGAGACTCCTGGGGGAGATAAACTGGATGAGATGTCGGGCACCCATCACTACCTCTCTTCTTCTGCCACTTTTCTGACTCCTCATGGGTCAAGGTCCTTGAGATACAATCACACTGACTGCTGCCCACAAAAATATCCTCCAGGCTGTCCAAAACATTTTACAGACTGTACGCCTTCTTAGGTTTAACCCAGAGACCCCTTTGGAACTCTGGATTCTCATAAGCTCATCTCCTAAGGGGGAATCCCTCCTCATCGGGGCTCTGGTACAAAATGGGGTCCCCACTGCTTCAGTAGGTTCACCCCTCTCTGGCAGGGGCCTCACTGGAATATAGCATCATGGATCAACTTGCCAACCTCATTCAGCTTGGCTGGGAAAAAGCCCATCGGCATTTTGGAGTTGATTCGGCCAAGATTGTTACACCCTTCCGCTTAATTGACCTCACTTGGCTCTGTCACAACCATTCTCATGTTACTCTTTCCCTTGAAGGGTTTTTGGGCTTCCTGGATTGCCATTTTGGATCCCATAAATGGGGAACCTCCTTTTCCCACCTCTCCTGGGATGTCCCAAAACTATGCCTGCCCTGACCCCTTCTTTTTGGGTATAATGTTTTTACTGATGGGGGCTCAACAGTCATGGCAGTGGCAATCTATGCCCCAGCCTTGGATCCAGCAGGCCCCCCTCAAACCTTTTTTAAATTTTTTGAGGGCCCCGTCCAATATAAAGAACTCCTTGAGGTGGCTTTGGCACTCATGCATAGCACCGCCGCAATGAACCTTTTTTTTTTTTTTTTTTTTTGAGACAGGGTCTCACTCTGTGGTCCAGGCTGGTCCTGAACTCACTATGTAGCCCAGACTGGCCTTGGACTCAAGGCAATCCTCCTGTCTCAGCCTCCTGAGTGCTGGGATTACAGGGATGTGCCACCACGCCCAGCTTATGTGGTGCTGGGGAATCAAACTAGGGTACTTAGCGCTTGCTAGGCAAGCGCTTTAACCGCTGAGCCGTTCCTCTAGCCCCCGATGAATCGTTTTGTAGGTAGCCTTTATGTAGTTAACCTCCTCCCGGGACTCCCCTCTTCATTTATAAAATTAGACTCCAACCCTATCACCCCTATTATGATTCAGGTCCAAACTTTGCTGAGCTGGAGGGAGCCTCCCATTTATCTGTAACACCTCCAGGGTCATCAAAAACTTCCTGGCTTCATTTCTCAGGGCAACATCTTGGCGGACACCCTCACCTCTCAACGCCCTCGGTGGCTCAATCTCAACCCCTACAGGAGCCTTAAGACTTCCACGATCTAACCCACATTAATTGGTGGGGACTCCACCTCCGATTCCCCCATATCCTGACTGGAGAACTCAAAAAAGATCATCCGTACTTGCAAGGAGTGTCAACCTTTTCTCCAGGTCCCTCCACTTTAGGAACCCTGGGTAAATCCTCGTGGATTAAAACCTAACTCTTTATGGCAAACAGATGTCACTCATTATTCTCCCTTTGGAAAACTTAAATATGTGTTTGTCTCCATTGATACTTATTCCCATGCCTGTTGGGCCACAGCCCACTCTGGGGAAAAATCCAAACATGCCCAGAGCCACTTTTTACAGTGCTTTGCCACCTTGGGGCTTCCTCTCCAGGTAAAAACAGATAATGGGCCCTGCTTTGTTAGTTCTAGCACTTCTGTTTTCTTCCAATGCTGGAAGATTCAACATGTAACTGGGATCCCTTGCAATCCACAAGGACAAGCCCGTATTGAAAGGCATCACCAAAATCTACTACACAACTAGACAACTACAAAGACAACATCAAGGGGTGACCTCTCCCCATCAACAGGTTCACATGGACCTATTTACAATTAGTGTCCTCAATTCCTGTGAGAGAGAATATTTTCCCCACTTCCAAAAGCATTGGGCCAATATAAAGGCCCAACCTCTTCTCATGGTCAAATGGAAAGATCCCCTCACTGGTCAGTGGAATGGTCCCGACCCTCCCCTAACAATGGGTTGTGGCTTTGGCTGCTTTTTCCCGATAGGCCAATCTAATCCCCTCTAGGTACCAGCCAGAAACCTAAATACCTCCCTCTCTGAGAGGGCCATGTCACCTCAGCGGAGGCACAACCACAAGATGCCATGGTCCCAGAGACTGCAGCCCCAAAGGGCGAGAAGGATATCTCCTCAACAAATGACCCTTTACTTGACCTGTTATGACACACTCCTTTTTTCTCTTCCCCTCAAGGCGAGCACCCCACTCCTTCATTAAACTCCATGGGACACCCACCTGTGCCTTCCGATGGCTGATGGCCCTCCCTCCCATTTTTTCTGCTCCCTATTCTCCTCACACAATTGACAACTTTACGTGGGTCCTCTCTGATGTGACTACGGGCCATACCATTGTGGTTAATACCACTGCGGGCTCCCGGACACCACCTACATTGCCTTCTTTCTCCTTCAACCTGTGAGACCTGTTGGGGGGCTCATTTGATAAGGATTACTCCAGCCAAACTGCTGTTGATGATTATTCAACTGGTTATGGGTGTCACGCTCCCTGCCTGCGAGCCCGACTTCTTCAGACCCAGTTTTACCTTTGTCCAGGAACGTCTGCATCAATCCTTGTTCTTGGCGTCTCCATGGTTGACTACTCTTATTTCTGCCCTGGCCAGACCACTGATATTACTTTTGATTGTTTTAACATTTGGCCCGTGCCTTATTAACAAGTTTCTCTCATTTGTCAGAGTTTGCCTTAATTCCATCCAGGTCCGACAGGTGTCCACCTATGTTGCCCTTTGCTCCCGCAACCCCACCTATAAATGCCCACAAGTTCCTTAGAGCCTCTCCATCAATCCGGGTGCCCCCTCCACCTGTTCGCTCCTCTGGCAGCTGGGATGGCAGCCAATGATGGGTAAGATCCTCACAGCGAGGACAACCTAAGACAGGCGCGTCCCTGGGAGGATATCCCAGGCCTGGGGACAACAATGTCACGGCATGCACCGTGGCTCCTGACCTAACAACGGGATGGTGAACAGGGCTGAGATCTTTGACTACAACGTCTTTTATAAGCAAAGGAAGAGGACCCTGTGGGGTGATATCTAAAATGACGCCCACCGGAAGTTCCGAGGGCAGCCACCTTGGGTGTTTACCAAGCAGGATGATTGGGCCAAGCCGTTTCCGCCCTCCTAGACCATGCATGAGCTCAATACTGCTGCTATGAACACCTGGTGCCTGCCTGTGCGAACATCCCCCTGATTGGCCTAATGCCTGCTTACACGGACACAACGTCAAATCGCCTGCTCTCCCTTCCTTGCCACATTCTTCCCCTATCTTATATAAGTTGCTGTACTCCCTCAATAAAGTGAGTTCCTGATCGACAAGCTCCCGGCTGCACCTAGTACTCTTGGGACGAGGGGTCCCAGCCGCGCGCTCACCTTTCCTCTCCCCAGGCCCTTGTGTGGTGGTGAAACCCCCACAGCAAGACCCTGGCCCCTCCAGGAAAAAATAAAGGAGAAGTAGCTAAGACAGGCAGTCGATCCTCCCTCACAGTTTCTTCTAGATTCCCTAAGGTAATTAGCATGCTTACATTGTTGTGCAACTCCTACCCCAGAAGACCACCTGAAACCACCTGAGCAAAAGCTTCAGAAAGGGCTCAAGTCCTTCCTTCACTCTGGATCCTCAATCCCTCCTTGAGAGCTTTACTTTCTCAATAAACCCCTTCCTGCTTTAAGTCTTCAGCTAGCTAAATAATACTCCTGGGGCTGGAGGAAGTGCTACGTCAATTGCTAAGTACCACATAAGCCAGGGGTGGTGGTGCACGCCTGTAAACCCAGCATTTGGGAGGCTGAGACTAAAGGATTGCCTTGAGTCCAAGGCCAGCTTGGGCTCCATTGTGAGTTCAGGACCAGTCTGGGCTACAGAGTGAGACCCTGTCTCAGAAGAAAAAAAATATCCTTCTGTAGGGGTCTCCACCCCATGGGGACCCCCAGGACAGCTGAGGAGAGGTTCCACGACGGAGTAGCCACACTCTGGAGACTGCTTCAGTGACCACAGTCTGATTTGTTTACGAAGTATAGGGCTTAAATAGACTACAATAATGCGGTGGGGGGGGGGGGGGGGGGGGCCTCTCAGGAGGGCGGGCGTGGAATAAGGAGGATGGGGTGGCCCATCAGCAGTTTGTCGTGGGACAAGGGGCTAGAGGTCTGCCTGGGACACCCACTCTGGGTGAAGCCTGCTTCTCCCACAGTGTCCTGGACTGGAGGCAGGTAGGCTTCAACTCAACCTGAATCCCCCACACTACCTCCTCCTCCACTTTCTCCCCCCAAAAAGGGCTGGGTGTGAAGCTCCAGAGGAAGGTCCTGGGTTCAATTCCCAGTATGGGAAAAGAAAGAAAAGGAACCAGAAGTGTAGGCCTCAAGCTTCCTATTGTTGTGGTCTCTAAGCCACCTGTCCTTCACGGTGGTGTAGGATTAGTGAGACGGTGTCTCTGGACCCTCTGTATGTTCGCATCTTGATGTGAAACTCATCTGAATGAGGTGTTACTGTGTTTATAGTCCAGAAAGATCTACTTAAACAGTATATTTAGATCTTAGTGACAATGGAGAGTCTCTGCTTTTTAAAAATCGTTTGGTTAAGTTGTTCAGTTTTTAATTAATTTGATTTTCTTACATTGTCGTATCAAGGGATCAACCCCCAGTCTACTGAGCTACCTCCCCCCCCCCCCACCCCCCAGCCCTTTTTACTTTGTGAAAGAGCCTTGCTAACTTGCCCGGGCAGGGCTTACACTTGGGCTCCTCTTGCCTCAGCTTCCCAGAGGTGGGCTGGGCTTGTGGGTGCACGCTGCCTTCCCCGTGAAGTGCCAATCTGTACTTTTATTTCCACATAGCTTTATTTCTGTCTGGAAACCTGTGTGACTGGTCTTGCTTCTGAGGGCATCAGGCTGTTACTGGGAAGGTCTGCATTCCTTGTGTGCTGACTTCACAGACGACCCATTGAATTTGAGACAACTGGTGTTAGAAAACTTGGTTCCATCGTTCTGAGTCTCGCCCACACACATAGGTTGTTAAAATGTTTTTATCTCTTCCTTTAAAATGACCACACTGTTTTGTTTTTTAAACAGCAAACGACTCCGTGGGCTTGTGTGTTGTCTGCTTTGGTCTTCCTAGTTAGGCGTCCTTTGGAAGATCGACAATAATTTTTCTATTATTGAGGTTTTTCCATCTGACAAACACTGCCTTTTCAATAAAACTGAAATGCCCTTGATTTACTTTTGTTTATTGTTTCTGAGTTTATTCACTAGCATAATTAATGTCATAACTGCTCATAGAACAGAGCCTGATCCTTCAGCTTTTGTTTCTGACACTAGGATAATTCGCCCTATGGGGGGGGAAAAAAAAACTTGTACACCAGAACAATGAGCCCCGTGGGCATTTCGTAACCCTCCTCCGGCCCGCAGGCACTCACGTACAGCTGCTGCGGGTCTCTGGGCTGCTGCCCACATCTGAGGAGAAGCAGGGGCTCTTCTTCAAGCCTTCTGATGTGAATGAATCTCTTCTGCCCAGTGGACCAAGGGCCACACACAGGGGCAAAAGGTTCATTTTTTCTGAAAAAACAAAGTTGTTGTCTTCAACAAGGTGCACCTTAGTTCTTCTTCACCAGAATACTTTATTAAAATCTCCATGTGAAAATACTGAAGGCTGGGTGTACTTTGGGGGGTGAGGCCTTGTCTAGCAGGAGTGAGGCCCTGGGTTCTGTCCCCAGCACTGTAAAAGTTAATAAATAAATGAGTCAATCCAAAAGAGAAATCTTGGGGTTTTTTATTTTTTATTTTTTTATTTTTTTTGAGACAGGGTCTCACTCTGTAGCCTAGTCTGCTCCTGAAATCTCTATGGAGCCCAGGATGGCGATGCTCCTGCCTCAGCCTCCCAAGTGCGGGGATTATAGGCATGTACCACCATGCTGGGGAATTGAACTCCAGTACTTAGCACTTGCTAGGCAAGCACTTTAAATGCTTTAACCTCATTCATTCCTCTAGCCTTTGTTTTGTTTTTAAATAAAAATGAATCTCAGCCCTGCCCTGATATTCCACACAACTCTTCCTGTCTCTTTGCAACTCTCAGCCACCCTTGTATGGCTCAGTAGATTTCTGAGTCTCCTCCATCTGCTCTGTGTGGGTCCTGGGCTAAGAAATCCAAAGTGTCAAGCATCGCATCTGAACCCATAGCTTCCATTAACAGCAAATTGTGCAAAACACAGTGTAACTGTGAGCTACTGGTTTTATTGCCAGAGAACGCCTTTCTGTTCCCTGTAAGAGCATCACATTTTGTGGTGCTGTGGAAACAATGCAGTCCATAGAGGTCATTTGGTTAGTTCTGTTTTGTTTTCCTGTGGTGCTGGTAATCAGACCCAGGGCCTTTTCACTGGGCTGCATTTCCAGACCTTTTTATTTTTTATTTTGAGACAGGTCTTACTAAGTGGCTCAATTGTCCAGGCTGGGCTTGAAGTTGTGATCTTTCTGGCTCAGCCTCCCAGAGGGCTGGGATTGTAGGCCTACGCCGCCAGGCCCGGCTTAATTAGCCTTTTCTGCTAGAAAAGTTACTTCTTTACCTGCATCTGCGATCATCTGTACTTTCCCCTCTGTCTTCTGAAGAAAACCTGGAGATGATTGAGTGCAAAGACAGAAGGTGAAGGCAAAGAAAGAAGGACAGGGACGGAGGTGGGAGGCTGAGTCAGCAGCTTGGGGTGGGCAGCCGCCTGCCGACAACACTTCTGGGCACCTATTTTTTTTTTTTTTAAGCAAGAAAGGGTTTTTTTGAGAAAGTAAAGCTTTCAAAGACAGGTTGAAAGGGGATCTCAAGGACAAGTTAAGTGAGGATCCAGAGTGAAGGAAGGACTTGAGCCCTTTCTGAAGCTTTTGCTCAGGTGGTTTCAGGTGGTCTTCTGGGGTAGGAGTTGCACAACAACGCGATCATGCTAATTACCTTAGGGAATCTAGAAGAAACTGTGAGGAGGAGGATCGACTGCCTGTCTTAGCTACTTCTCCTTTATTTTTCCTGGAGGGGGCAGGTCCTTGCTGGGGTCCTTGACTCCACCCTGCTTCCTCTTCTATTCAAGGCCACTGGAAAGCCCTATCTTAGTCCTGCCTGTCTGTCCTAACTTGTTCTCCTATCTAACATTTCCCCCCTTTGAGGAGATCACCCTATATCTATAGGAGGAGAGGGCACCGATCTCTGGCTACTTCATGCTGAGAGAGGGCAACGTTGGGGTCAGAAGGTCTCCTTCAGAGCTCTGGTGGTGCATTCAGTTAGCGCACTGTACTTTCACAGAGGCTGTCTGTCCAACGGCTCATGGCAGAAGGGTTGGTTCACATGGGGCACCATGCATAGCACCATCTGTAGTGGATGGCCTCAATTTGCATCCATAGTCTTCCAAATCACAGTCAACTAGCCCCAAAATGTTACCACTGGTTTCTTGATGTCCAGGCTGGGCACCTTCCTTTTATAAACCTAAGGCCAGGGCTCAGCCAGAGAGCCTCCTTTGGCTCCTGGTGACCAGGTGAGGACCAGCCTCTGGGCAGGCTCTGCAGGGGGCTGTTGATATGTTCCTATTGGCCCACAGGGTGACTCTGTCACTGTACCCACTGGCACAGCATCATAGACGCCTGACAAGTCAGCCATGCCCAGACATGGCAGAATGGTTTTTCTCTCTTCTTTCCTTGATGACAGTTGGAGAGCAGCTTGGAAGGGGAAGGAGCATGGGGAGGGGCAGTCAGCAGCCACAAAGGCACAAGTTTCCCTATGTGAGGACTTGTGAAACTCACTTGTGGTACTTGTGGAATCAGTCTTGAGGGAAACAATTGTGGGGATACCCTCTTCATAGTGGTATGGCTGGAAGGACGACTGCTGTTCCCTGTTCTGCAGGGCCTGATTTCACATCTGCATAATGCACATGCAGAGACCCCCAGCAGCCAGGCTTAGAGCACTGCTGGCTTCTGCAATTTTATGAGTCAAGTAGAGGCCCCAAGATAGAGGTTTTTCTAAGTCTTGTGGTTTTATTGCCAAACTAGCATATCAACAATAAAGGTAGATTTTAATCATTTGTATGGATGGATGGATGTATTTTGTACAGATCCCACTACATAGTCTGGGATGGTCCTAAACTCATTATGTAGCCCTGGCTGGCCTTGAACTCACAACAAACCTCCTCCTGCCTCAGCCTCCTTACTGCTGGGGCCACAGGCATGTGCCATCATACCAGGCCAATTTTCACGTGCTAGGGTATTAAATCCAGGGCCTTGGACATGCTAGGCAAGTGCTCTAACATCTGGGCTATGCCTCCAGCCCCTCTTAGATATTTAGATAGACAGAAAATACATTAGTTTTCACTCTGGCTGTTTCTGAGAGTCACCTGTGGGGCTCTCATGCTCCTGTGCCAGGCCTTGCCTCTAGGTTACTGAGTAGAATCCCTAGTGCCAGGAGGGCTGGGAGAAGGGAGCACTTGAACCTGACCAGGCCCAGTGCTTTGGAAGCTGAGGCAGGAGGATTGTAAGTCTGAGTCTAGCCTGGGCAATTTACTGAGACTACCTCAAAATCAAAACTAAAAATGGTCTGGGGACCATTTTAGTTTAGTACGAATGCTCTGGTAATGATCGCCAGTACCACAAAACAAAACAACAGTAACAAAAACTCAGTGCTCTAAAATAGTCCTTTAGCCAGACACGATGGCCCGGATCTGCCATGCCAGCCACACTGGAGGCTCTGGCTCACTCAGGCTAGCCTGGGCAATCAGGCATACAACATAAGCCAATGAGAGGCACCCAGATGCAGTTCTCTGCAGAGCACTCGCTCCACGGTGCGACTCCTGCGCTAAATCCCCAGTGTGAAAAGAAGCTACTTTAACTCCTCAACCAGTTGAGTAAATAATTGCTTGCTGGTCACCTTGCCCTCTTTGCCCCAGAAGTAATCCCTAGGGTTAATTTGGTATGTAGCATTCTCAGTCAAACATTTAAACTTTTATCATCTGGGGCAGGGAAGACGGCAAAGGGTGAGGGGAAGTATGATGACTCTGATGCCTTGTATATGCGCACCAGCTCCCCAAGTTGACCATAGTTTGTATTGTGGCCATATACTAATAAAAAATAATTTTTGAAAATGAAAGTAAACTTTTACACATGCACATGTATATTTTTAAGCCCCAGGCAAGTGGTTTGGCACCTACAAGTTTCTACAACTTTTGTGTAAATGAAATTGTGTCATATGTATATCTCTGGAAATTTGGTATTTTCCTCCATATTTATTCATATGAATACATTTTTAAAAGATGTGAGTTATTGATGTATTGTTTTAATGAAACCATTTGTGCATTGGAGGGATTTTCCCCTGGTGTTGATTTTTAAGATCATGCATGAGCACACAAAGTCCAGCTTGGTGAATGGACATTGCCAGGAAAAACACAGCTAGAGCTCAGCCACTCAGCAGCTGCCAGCCAACCTCTGGCTGAACAGATTTGCTGATCAGAAACCACTAGCTCACTGCTGACTGGAGACTTCTGTTTAATCAATCAAAAATTTTGTTTGTTTCCCCAAGCACCTTTTAAATATTTTCCCTTTATGTCTTCTTGGTGAAAGCCCAAATTTCTTAGGATGGGTGGCTGCCTAATTCGTGATTATTCAAGTAAACTCTTTAAAATTATAGTGTGGGGCTGGAGGAATGTCACATCAGTTAAAGCACTTGCAAGTGCAAGGCCCTGAGTTTGATTCCCAGCACCATGGACAGCTGGGCACAGTGGTGCATGCCTGTAATCCCAGCACTCAGGAAGCTGAGGCAGGTGGATGTCCTGAGTCCAAGGCCAGCCTGGGCTACCAGTGAGTTAAAAACCAGCCTGGGATACAGAGTGAGATCCTGTCCAAAAGAAAAAAAAAGGAATAAAAGAAGAAAATTATAGTGTGCCTAACTTGCTACACTCTGAGCCCTTTGCTATTTTTTACTTTATGACAGATATTGCTCACCTGCCCAGGTAGAACTCAAATGTATGATCCTCCTATCTCAGCCTTCAGAGTACTAGATTACAGGCAGGCAGGTATCACCATGTTTGGTTGAATTATATTTTAATAGTAATAATTCAATTAAAGTTCAGTTTGGGGGTCTCTTTTATACAACCAATATATCGTAATGTTTTGATATTTTCATATAGAATAATGATTATTTACATAAATTTTCTTCATGTTTATTATAATTTACATACCTCTGTTATTTGTGCCTAATATATTTTGGTGGAAATGGAATTTTTAATGCTATAAGGAAGTTTGAGAAGTACATGGCTCACTTATTGTGTTGAATTATTTTCCTATGATAATGTCTACGGAGTAAAATTATTGAATCAAAGGATTTGAACAATTTTATATTTCTTGATACATTCTGTGATATTGTTTTCTAAACACTTTCACTGTTTCTGGATAAATACTAGAATAAAAGACTAATATGCAAAACTAAATGAATAGCAAATGTGCAAAGAATAGCACATAAGCAAAAATAAAAGCAAATATTTTGGTTACTAGCTTGATTCCTGATGTGATTTATAAGCAATATTTGAAAACCTGGTATTTATGCTGCCAAACCTGTTTACTACATGTCAGCCTCCTGGAGTATAAAGTGGGAGTATCATGAGGACAGAGACTGGAGCTGTGGCTCAGTGGTACAGCATTTGCCTGAGATGCCCAGGGCCCCAGGTTCAATCCCTTGCGCTTCTCCCTCTAAAAAGTGACAGTGCTGAGTAGCACATTTTACCCTTTATCATGTGCTAGATGCAGTTTTAAACACTGCACATGTTAGTATTTAATATTTGCAACTCTGTAAGGTCGGCAGTATTATTACCATTACTGTTTCATGTAGTTGGAGAGCTGAGGTTCCGAGAGGGCAAATGGCCTTGCCAAAGTGTGCGGCCAGAACACGACAGAGCTAAAAGTCTAACTCAGACGTGGTGGCTCCAGAGGTCATGCTTGTTGTAATCATCACGTAAGTAAAACATTCGTATGAAACACCTAGTCCAGTGCCTGGTGTATGATAAGTACTCCATAAGTGCTCGCTGTTATTCTTTTAATGTACTAAAAACAAGTGAGCTTGTATTGGGAGGGTAGGATTTATTTAAAAGGGCTAGAGAGGCCAATCCCTTGGGCTCCTCCTTTGGTTAGCAGACGCTTTTAGCCTTCTATTCTTATTTTTATAATAAAACTAATGTCTTTGCAACTTGAAAAAAAAGCTCTAAAGAACATAGACAATGAGAGGAAGTTTCACTGAAGCAGATTCTACTGGATAATGGTTGTACTTTTGGACCGTGAGCACGAACAAGGAGAGCTTGGATGGTCACTTGTCAAAACAGTGTAAAAAATCATCCTTTGTGTGAGGCTTGACCAACCTCTGACATGGTTTCCAACTGTGTTTCTAGGTCAGAGTCTTGAAAGGCTACATTTGTCTTCTTTAATATTAGGCTCAGTTTACAAACCCTGTGGATGTTATTTTCATTTTAATTATCTGAATCATTTGCCAACAGCAACATGACTCTAGCTGCATCTGTCTTTGGCAGCCTGTTGTGTTGTAATATCCGATGTGTTCTAACACCTGAACATTACAAAGCTAGGTGCTTGGGAAGCAGGCATCTGTGTCTCTATGGGCTACCGTCCAGGCAGGGATCTGTAGGATTATTGCCACTAAGCTAAACACCGTTCTGAAGTATGTTGTCTTGAACTATTCACAGAACATGCAGGCCCATGAAAATATCCCATGGGACATAATTTTTTTTTGAGACAGGGTCTTGGGATGTAGTTCAGGTTGACCTTTAATTCTCAATCCTCCTGCCTCAGCTTCCTGAGTGATGGGATTGTAGGCATGCTATATCATACCAGGCCAGGATTTAAAATTCAAGTTCAAAAGTTAAGAGGTTAAGATTGCTGATGGGAGCTTATGTCACACCTACAACCACGTGGCTTGTGAGTGAGACTTGGAACCCCGGGGGAGTTCCCTATGATGGAAGTAACCCCTTTGCTCAAGTCTTGGGGAAGCACCACCCAATGTGTAATTTGTCTTCTTGGACTCCAGTCCATATTTGTCTTTCTCGATATACTCTGTGTGTGTCATACTGAGGATCAAGCCCAGGCCCTTCACACTAAGCTACGCCGCCAGCCATCTTTTTTTTTTTAGTTTGAGACAGTCTTGCTAAGTTGCTAAATTGCCCAAACTTGTGATTCTCCTGCTTCAGCTTCCCAGTGTGGTTATCATTACATCTTTTAGGATCATGCACAATTTTACACACTAACTTCATGTCATTTCTCCACAAGTGTTGATTGACATGGCACAATTAATTCCACTACAGAGATGTTAAGGGCGAAATCATATCAAGTGTGCTGGGCTGGCTCAAAGACTGGTGCTTAGGAACCAGTTTCTTCTCAGACATGCTTGCTGTCTTTGTTCTAATGTTTTACAGTGCTCTGAATATGTAGTTACTATGGAGACAGACACAAATAGGCCCAAGGTTTGGGTATCAAATTGTTAACAAATTTGCTATATAAAAATAGAATGAGGAGCCAAGAGGGAGGCAAAAGGCTTTCAAAACAACATTAGACTACAGGGTGAGACCCTGTTTCAAAAAGAAAACCAATATTAGATTTAATTTATAAGAATGTTGTAAATGAGAAAGCCAACAAGCACTTAGAATTTTAGATATCAAATTTCCTCAAGATCTTAAGACAAGCAATTTGAAACACTGATTTATAAATCACATCACTGAGACACATAATTTACCTTATGGAAAACAAGTCTTTCTGTTTCATAGGATTCAACTACTTTCAACACTTCTGGCAAATCTCCTACAAGAAATCACTCATTCGCTTCTACTCGTCATGGTCCTTCCACCAAACAGGTTAGATGCCTGGGTGTAGACTCTGTTTAACGTAGATGTATTACCACTCAAATTTAAGACATGAAAAATGCCATTGAGAACACTAAGGTTTATGATCTGGCCATTTAGTGAGCAATTACAGCCTACATTTGAAGCATTTTACTTCCGGGGACTTCAAAGAGAGGGGCAAGCTGGGGTAGATAATTACTAGCATGCCTTTTCATTGTGTGACGCACAATGGCATCTGCCTTGTGTTACTCAGAGTGAGTCCAATAGGAAGAGACTAGTGCCCGCAGCCCCTCAGGAACTGTAGCCGAGAACCCTCAGGATACCAGCGACAACAGTGGAATCAGGATGGAATAAGCATTCCCAGAACGAACTGGTGCTATTGACGTACATAAAATAAATATTGAAAGATTGGCTTAGGCTAGAAATATTCAAGGTAAGCTTGTTGGACTGGATACTAAAAGAATGAACTCATCTTGTGGACTTTCAAAGCAGATCTTTTTAATCCTGTCTTTAATATGAAAGCCAAGCTGCAACTCAAATAACACAAACTTAACTCAGGAAAGAGTTGTCAGAAAGTTTTTTGTCTAACCAACGGCAAATGTATAAGCTAGCCAAATATATATATAAAACAACTTACCATTTACTTACTCTTACATGAATTATAATTTGCTACCTTTAAGAGACTGTATTAGGTGTTAAATTTGAAATTATTTTAACATTTTGTTTAACATTTAATAAAACGTATGCTGGGCAAGACTGTGTGTATTTATCATCTGTGAAACAAGGCAAAGAAATGAACACCTAGAATATTTTTCTGGCAGGTCCCTTGTACAGCCAAAACTTTCCTGTAGACCAAGAAGTTGAAGTGGTCTTAGTGCCCAGGGTAAGGAAGAAAGTCTTTCTGCTCTCTGCTGGGCAGGGAAGCACAGCGTCGCTCGGGCAGCTGCATTTGTGCCTTCTCTTTTAAATGTCCTTCTGCGGTGGTTTCTCCTCTGCCTCTCATGCTTCTGTTACAACACTGCCTCAGGACTTCTTGCAAGATTTTTTTTTTTTTTTCAAAACTCAGGGAGGGCTGCTCCACACACACGGCCACTGGGACATAGAGTCTTCATGTTCTCTGCTGAGCCCTGCAGGTCAAGGCAGGAGAAGGTGACAGTGAGGTCAGGGCCAGTGTGCTGGTGAGCAGTTGGAAGGGAACTCTGGCCAGGGCTGCCAGACTCGCTCCTCCCCCGCTCACCTTCCTGGTGGCCTGGTGCCCCATGCTCCATGAAGACATGGAGCGTTGAGGGACCCTTTAAGACTAACACACCCAACCTCTCCTTTCACCTGTGGGGCACTGAGACCTTGTGAGAGCCCCTGAGCTTGTCAGGGGCGGAGTCCTGGGACAGGAATGGAAGCCTGCTGTCCGGATTCTCCAAAGGAAGGGGCGGGGTTTTGCCTGGGGCCGGGGGACCTGCCTCTGCCAGCTGCCTGCTGAATTGAGTGAGTGGGCGGTCTCCCCCGAAGCGTAACTGTACCTGGGTGATTTGGAGCTTCAGACGTAAAGAAATTCATCTGAATCTGTCATACATAAACAGTGCCACACGATCTCCTCACACAGCCCTGGGACACAATGCCACGGCTGCTGCCTGACCTTACTGGGAGGTGTCCTTTCATGAACTCAACGCACCAGAAGCCTTGTCCTCTAGCTTCATAAGCCTCCTTCCCACTTTTAGGACGCTAACCCTGACGTCCTGACTGACTCTTACTACTAGACAGCTGGGTGCTCAGTGGGGAGACCGATTCTTCTCCTCTTCAAGGGTCCTGCCCCCTTGTAGAAGGGAAGCCTTGGCCATTCTTTCTTCTGTTTGTCCTGATAGACCTGGTATTGTTCAACAAGTCTACACAAAGCAAAGAATGTGCAGGAGACAGGAACAGATGGAAAGGAACACTCAGCTGTTAGCATCCTGGAAGGAAGTGAAGTTGTTTAGGCCCTGTTCTATATAAATGCTACAGGGACAGATCACAAATAATGGCTTTGTGAATGTGTGAAAGCAGATGATGAATTTTCACAAAATTGGGTGCCTGTGATGTACCAGGCTTTTTCTCATACATCCTTTTACTCAAGAAAATGCTTTATTATAATCTTCCTGGTTGCTGTCTGTCATAAAAACTTGAAAGGCTTTTAAGAACATAAAAATTTGAAAAACATAAAAAGGATTTCAGGTTGCTATTTTGCTTTTGAATTTATTCACATATTTGTCCAGTAAATATTTCTTGAGCAACTACTAAATACTAGACATAGTGTTAAGTGCTTGGACACAGCAAGAAGAAAAAAAATTAGACAAGAACTGTGTGTGTCTAGCATGGACTAGTGAGTGAGATGATACAGCACCAGCATGTTGGATTACAGCCAGACAAAAACCGGGAAGGGCAAATATGAAGTTCTGGAAGGTGGGCGTTTGTCACCTTGCCATAAAAGCTGGGAAAATTTGTCAGAAGACGGATGCTTCACCAAAACCAGGAAGAAATTGGAGCTATTATGGAAGGAAGTGTTTCAAGTCAAGAAAACAGCCCCTGTGAAGGATGTGTGGTATTAGAGTGCTGGGGGTGTGTTGTGTACTGAAGTGTTTTGCCTGTGCTGTAATATGCTGAATGAATTTGGTCCAGGTTAGAAGCTACCTAGGGAGCGTGACTAGGAGGCTAAAGTGAACAGCTGTGATTAAAGAAGGGAAGGGATGAGTTTTGACAAAGTTAGGGATGTCTAGGGTGTGGAGTTGAGAAAGAGGGAGAGAGAGATGATGGTGTGGAGGTGGTGTGTGGGTTTCAGGTTGTTCGTTGAATGATTGTTTCATGGAGAGGAGGACTGTAGGAGAGGATTACTTTAAGATGTGTGTGTGTGTGTGTGTGTGTGTGTGTGTGTGTGTGGTGGGGGAGGAAGCATGATTTCCTGTCAAGTGTGGGCAGATCCCAGGAATATGAGGCAAGGTGCTGGCTGTACAATCAGTCTGAAACCTCAGGAAGTTGGAGGTTGAGGCAAAGGTAGAAATATGAGAGTATCTGGGGATGGTGGTGCATACCTTTAATCCCAGCACTTGGGTGGGTAAGGCGGGAGGATTGCTGTGAGTTCTAGGCCACCCTGCGCTCCATAATGAGTTTAGGACTAGCCTGAGCTACAGAACGAGACCATATCTCAAAATAAACACATACATCACAAAAATGAGCTGGGGATACAGCTTGGTGCAAAGGCCCTGGATTCACTCCGCAGCACCACACACACAGAAAGAAATTGAGTCTTCTCCATACTTACAGTCACGCAGAATGGCCCAAGAGGGGAGTGCCTGGGGAGAGAGCGTGTGAGGGTGGGTACAAGCACTGTGAGTCCTGTTTTTTTCCTTTCAGTGTCAGGAACTGAACCCAGAACCCTGTGTGTGCTGGGTGAGTACTCAACCTAGCCTCTGCCCAGGCCCTTCCAGGGTGCCTTTTAAGCCTCATCTTTAAGTACACTATGAATCATTTTTTCAGTATTTCTCCTCACTATTTTTATTGATATGCATATGCAATACCTAATGTTTACAATGAACTTGAGTATTTCGTGCACATATATATCATATCAACTTTACAATCCCTTCCCATTTTTGACCCTCCCACACCCTCCTTATCCCTTCCCCCAACTCTGGCTATCACTTCATGTGGTTCTATAGAATGTCTGTGTTCTGGGTTTCCCAGGTCAGAGATACTATACAATACTTCACATATTTAATCTTCCACATCGAAATCATTTCACTTAAGTGACCACTCTTTAGCTCAGCTTCTTATACTTTGAATGGGCAGCAGTGGTCAAATCTTGATGTCTCTTCTCTGAGTCCAGTTGATCCCTTTGTTAGAATATTTGCCAAAAGTTTTTTTTCCCTATATTTTGCTATATCTTTGTTGAGATTCTTAAACTTGGCCTCACCCACCAGTTCACATAAGAAAAGAACCACAAGCATGTAATTCAAAAAACTAGTAAATATGACAAAGAGGAAGAAAAGTTAAATTTCAAATGCCTTAGCTGAATACTGGAAGGTACGTGTTTGGACATTCAAAGGGTTATCTTTACATCAATCAGTTTTCTTAGTATAAACTTACATCAAAGACCTAATAAGTGAATTGCTACAATAAATGAACTTAAAACTATATCACATTGCTACATTAAATGAGCTTAAATCTATATCACATAAGTTTACTTAAAGTAACAGATATGGAGGCAAATTTAGTTATTTCAGAATTTTTTAACTTTCATGACTTATTTACTCACATTTTACTGATTACTAACATTCTGCTAGATTTAGTGTATGGATTTATCTGCCTATCCATGCATATATTCATGCATACATATTTTTGAAAGATTTTATGTCAATTCCCCATGTTGCATGTAATTATCTGTTTTGCACACTACTATACCATTACTACTACTACTAATGTGGGGAGATTTCACAGATTTTATGAACAGTTGGTACTGTTTTAGAAGTATATCAATCAAATGATTTAAATACCAATCTATTTTTTATTACATTTTCTCTTTAGAAGTTACCGTTCCTCCAAGTTGTTTTGGTGCTGCTTATCTTTCAGCCTCTCAAAGAGGATAAACTCACATTCAACATCAAAAAAGTGAATTGCTACATTAAACAAGCTTAAGACTTTTTCAATTTGCTACAGCAATTGGACTTAAATCTGTATTACATAAGTATACTATAAAGCAATAGATAGATAGGAATGCTTAGATATTTTTTAAAAAAACTTTCATATATTGTTTACTCATATTTCACAAATTTTAACATTTTGCCTGATTTGGCTTATCCTTTTACCTATCTATTCATCCCTAATTTTGTGCATAGCCTTACTTTGTTCTCAGCTCATTCTCCTCTAGCTGTTGTCCCTTTTTTCTCTGGTGTCATTGACCTCCTTTTGGCTTTCTAAGTTTCCTTTAAGTATTCTCTGCAATACTGGCTTAGTGGCTGCAAATTTCTTTAAACTTTCTATATCATGGAAAGTTTTAATTTCTCCCTCTAATTTAAAAGATAATTTTGCTGGATATAGGAGTCTTGGTTGGCATTTATGTTCTCTTAGTGCTTGGATGACATTGCTGCACAATCTCCTGGCTTTTGGAATCTGGGTTGAGAAGAGAAGTCTGCAGTAATCCTGATGGGCTTATCTTTGTAGGTCACCTTCTGTTTCTGTCTTACCGATTTTAGTATTTTCTCTTTGTGTTGGGTTTCTAGTATTTTAATCATAATGTGTCATGATGAGGATCTGTTCTGATTAAAGTTGTTTGGTGTTCTATATGCCTGCAGTAGTTCCATGTTCATTTCTTTTCTTAGATTTGGGAAATTTTCTTCCATAATTTCATTGAACATGATCTTTAAGTCTTTTGTTTTGTCCTCAGTCTTCTCCTGGATTCTCAAAATTCTGAGGTTGTTTCTCTTTGAATCATCTATTGTAATGATTTGCTTTCTTTCTTTTTTACTTTTTGTTCTTCACGGCCTGTCTGTTGCAGCTCAGTCACTTTATCTTCTACGTCAGACATTCTATTCTGAAGATGTTCAAAGTGGCTGCTTATTATGTCCTGTGTGTTTTTCACTTCCTGAACATCAGCATTTACTTAATATCTCTGTTGTGTTCTTCTCTAATGTCGTGTATTGCCTTCATTATCTCCTGGTTTATATTTTCTTTGCTCTCTTCTAATTGCTTTTCAACATTTGCTGTTAGCTTAGCTATGTCCTGGCATATCTCTTGCATTATCTGTTTCATTTCCTGTTTTAATTCGAAGTATTTCGGGGCCCAGAAGTTATCATCTTTTTTGTCTTTTTCATCTTTGGATTCTGCTATTTCAGGATCCCTGGTTTCATTTTCTGGTGTGTCAGGCTTTTTGTAGGAGATACATCACCACATTTTCTCATGGTTCTGCTATCTCTGGCTTCCTCTAGCTGTCTCTGGTGCGCAGGAAAAAAAAGTTAGATGAAGGCCCAGTCCTAGATGCCTCTGGAAGCCTCTGGGGCTCAGGACAGATGGGGCAATGGAATTCCTGGTCCTAGATGCCTCCGGTGTGCAGGGCAGCAGTGAGACATGGAAGCCTTGGGTGTGTGAGCAATGAGAGGGATGGGGCAATGGTCCCCTTTTTGGGGTGTCTTGTTCGCCCCTGGTCTCCTCAGCAAAGCTCTCCAGCCTGTCCTGGCTTCCCTCCCCAGGGGCGGGGCTCTCCATCCTTGGAGGTGTGTCCACTGTACTGCGCCATTCAGGAGATCAGTGGCCTTTTATTTTTTCCTCCTCTTTTCTGCTCTCTCTGCCTCTTCTTCCTAGGCACTGTTTAATGGTGACCCAAAAGCCCTGATGTGCTCTTCTGAGCTTTCTTTTACTCTAAAGGGTTCAGTCGTGGGCTTTTATTTCCTCCTACTTTTTAAAGTGGCTCTTGCTTACATCATTGCTTGTTATGGCTGCCAAGCGCTGCTTCTGATCTTAGCTCCTGGGGGCCTTTTCTAGGGGGAGCACATGCTGCGTTTGCAGTACACACACCTGCAGGTTGGCTTTTCGGAGGCTGGGGCTGCCAGCTGCCGACAATTCCCACTTCTCCGGATCCGCGCTTACCTCGGGCTGAGGTTCTGGCTCCGGACCTTCCTCCGTCTGGTCTGTGGACGCCGGCAGCTCGGGGCCGGCTGAGTTGGCTGCTGTTTTACTCCTCGTCCGATGTGACTTTTGGATTTCTGGCCCGCCTGCAGCCTCATATGCGTTGTTGGGGTGCACCGTCCTCTCCCAGCTCTGTCAGATGTCCCGGGCCCGTGCAGGCTTTCCTCTTTCTGCAGCTGCCTGCAGCTCCACCTGTTTGCAGCTGACATGTGGCAGTTTTCTGCTCTGCTGGGATTTATTTTTTCTCTCTGCTTTCGATGGTCCTTCAGAGAATTCCTGACCTTCCCCTGGCCTCCTTTCAGTTGTTGGGGTGCTCTTCTCTTTCCTAGCTACATTGAACATGTATTTGCTAACTAAATTCTCAACTCTTTAAGTGGGTCAGTAAGGAGACCTTGTGCAGTGCTGTTACTCAGCTGCCATATTGACCGTTAAGTCCCCCCATTTTTACGATGTGAATTAAACCTTTGTTTTTGGAGGCTGGGACTACCAGCTGCTGTCAATTCTCCTTTCTCCTAGACCCATGCTTACCAGAGGTTCTGGACAGGCTTTCTCCTGTCTGTGGATGCTAGCAGCTCCCAGCCATTCACAGTCAGTCTGGGTCTGCAGCCTGGGTCTGCTTCCTCAGCTGATGTCACTTTTGCTTCTGATATTTTTGGGATTTCTAGCCTTCCCTTGGCATCCTTTCAATTGTTGGGTGCTCCTCCTTATTATAGCTACATTGAATAGGCATTTTTTTTTATTCTCAACTTTTTAAGTGGGTCCACAAGGAGACATTGTGCAGCTCTGTTACTCAGCCGCCATCTTGACCAGAAGTAGACTGGACCTATTAATGTTAAGGGTGAAGAGCTTAAGTATTAAACTGGTAGTTAGTTGTCAATAATTTGCTAAACTTAGATTGTAATATATCTTTATGCAAATTGTAGATGATAACATAGACATTGATCTTTATTTCCATTATAGGCCAACAAATAGTTTGTATGTAAACCATATGCAGTTCTGCAATTTGTTCTTTCTTCACTGAAAAATGGAGGTGATTAGGCAACTAGCAGGAGGCCAGTCATGGAGGAGATCCCCCAAATTAATAGCTGATTAAGCTAAAAACAGAAATAAACTCTACAATTAGAACATACTCCAAAGGCAAAATAGTCTAACAGAAAAATCTACATAGTAGAGACAGAGTTCATTGACACTACCTGACCTACAACTCAGGGCAACAGAACCATGGAGAATCAAGGCAATAAATCACCTGTAAAAAGGCGTGACTGCCCAGAAACTGATACTTTGGGCTCTGAAGTAGGAGAACTTACAGGAAATGAAGAAACAGGCATACCTAATGGCCAAAAACCTCAAACAAGATATGCAAGAGATGCTCAGGAGTTGAAAGCGGATATAATCAATGAAACTACAGCCTCAGTGGATAAAAAGCAGAAGGATTATAAAGAAAACACAAGTAAAGGGATAAATAGGAAGAAGTCACAATTATTATTGTAGTTTGGATCAGGGATGTCTCATGTATCATGTCTCATGTATTTAAATGTTATAGATTGTCTATGGAACCATGTGCTGTTGGGAGATGGGGGCCTACTCTGGAGGGGTGGACTACAGGCGTGTAAATTGGATTACAGCCATGCAAGTTGGATTACAGGCATGTAGTGGGGGCTTACCGCACCTTCCACACCTGGATCCAGGAGGGGCTGATCACTGGACAGAGACCTGGAAGGATACATAAGCTACTTCCTGCCTTCCTTGAGGACTAGGACTGGGACTTGAACTGGTCTCAGCTAGTCTCACCTTGCCTTCCTGTTTGTGACGTCATGAGAAGCTGCCTCCACCTCTGCCTCTGCCATGTACTTCGATTGCTGCCAGCCACCCCTGAATGGACTGTGACTTTCTGAAACTGTGAGCTAAAATAAACCTTTCCTTTCCTAAATTTGTGGATGTTGGGTATTGAGTCACAGCAATGGAAAAGTAACCGGGTTAATTATTAATATATATGCTCCTGATATCAGGGAGAACCCAATTTTATAAAATAAAAATTACTGGACTTAAAAGGCCAAATAAGAGCTGGAGGAATGGCTCAGCGGTTAAAGCACTTGTCTAGCAAGCACTAAGTCAAGCTCTAAGTACCTGAGCTTCCCCAGCACCATAAAAGCCAGGTGTGGTGGCACATGCCTGTAATCCCAGCTCTCAGAAGGGTGAGACAGGAGGATTGCTATGAATTGAAGGCCAACCTGGACTCCATAGTGAGATTGGGACCAGCCTAGGCTACAGAGAGAGACCCTGTCTCAAGAAAAAAAAATTTTTTTTCCAAAGGTCAAATAGGTCCCAGAACAAGTATACTAGGGGATTTCAATACCCTACTATCACAGATAGATAGGTCAAGTAGACAGAAAATCAACAATGAAATGCTATAGTAAAACAACGTGATGAAACAATTGGATTTAATGGATATTTACAAAGTCTTTTATCCAACATCAACAAAATACCCCTTTTTCTCAGCAACATATAGAACGTTTTCCAAAATAGACATTGTCACCCACAAGAAATGTGTAAATAAGTACAAAAGAACTGAAATAATTGTTTGCATATTTTCAGATCACAGATGAATAAAATTGGAAATAAATAGCAAAAGACCTTACAGGAAACTAAATACATTATTTGTACATGTATTTCTAATACATGAAAACTAAGTAAAATTATTAGCAAACAATGAGTCACAGAAGAAACCAGGGAAGAAACCAAAAAGTTCCTAGAGTCATATGATGATGGAAGTACATAATGCCAGAACCTATGAGACACAATGAAAGCAGTTTTTAGAGGGAAATTTCAGCTATGAATGTACACATTTAAAAAAGGAGCAATCTCAACTAAATAATTTGATGATATACCTTAAGGTTCTAGAGAAATAACCATCTCAGTAAAAAAAGGAGTAGAAGAAAAGAAGTTAAAAAGATCAGAGCAGAAATTAAAGAAAGTAAAACAAAATAAAAGATCAACAAATCAAAGAGTTGTTTTTTTGAAAGAATAAGACTAATAAATCTCTAGATAAACTAACCACAGAAAGAGAGAGAGAGAGAGAGAGAGAGAGAGAGAGAATATTAATGAAATTGGAAACAAAAAGGTGAAATTATAATGGGCACTGCTGAGATTCAGAGATTTATGAGGAACTATTTTGAAAACTTATTCTCCAACATATTGGGGAACTTGGGAAGAAATGGATACATTTCTAGATACATACAAAGTACCAAAATTGAACAAAAAAGATATAAAAACCCTGAATAGACTTATAACAAGCTTGGAAGTTGATAGTAATAAAATGTCTACCCATGGAGAAAAGCCCAGGATTCACAGCAGAATTTTATCAGCGCTTCAGAGAAGACCTCTTACCGTGCTTCTCAAACTGTTACATGAAATTAAAAGAGAAGGAACATTGCCAAAATTGTTTCTGGAAGCAAGCATTACCCTGATACCAAAACCAGACAAAGACTTAACCAGGAAAGAAAACTATATACCAGTCTCCTAAAGAATATAGACACAAAAATCCTCAGTAAGGCACTGGCAAATAGAATTCTGCCAATCATTAAAACGATTACATTGGCCTTGGACTCAGGACAATCTGCTTGCCTCAGCCTCCCAAGTGCTGGGATTACAGGCATGTGTCATGACGTCCAGCTTAGTGTGGTGCTGGGGAATCAAACTCAGGGCATTTCTCTTTCAAGGCAAGTGCTTTAACCACTGTGCTCCTCCTCCAGCCTCCTAAAAGATCATATTCTATAATCAAGTTAGCTTCATTTCTAGGATGCAAGGTTGGTTCAACATATATAAATTAATGTAATGCAGCACATAAATAAAAGCAAGAACAAAAATCATCTCAATAAATACAGAAGAGGTCTATGGTAAAACATTCACTATAAAAACACTGAGAAAAATAGGTATCAAAGGGCATTATCTAAAACTGAGAGAAGCCATTTATGCCAAAACTACAGCCAATATTATAATAAATGGGAAAAAATTAAAAGCATTTCCCCTTAAATCAGGAACATGACAAGGTTGTCCACTCTCACCACTCCTATTCAACATATTACTCAAAACTGTAGCCAGAATGGTTAGGCAAGAAAATGAAATAATGGGAATATGTATCAGAAAGGAAGAAGGTAAACTATGCTTATTTGCAGATAACATGATTTTTCTACATAGACGACCCCCAGACCCCACCAAGAAACTCTCAGAACTAATTAGCAAATCTAGCCAAATTGCAGGATACAAAGTGAATACAAGAATCTACAGCATTCCTTTACACTAGCAATGAACTCACACTTTAGGAAAAAATTCCTCCTGTTCAAGACTAGGCCTCCACAGCAGTGACCGCCTCTGCCTCCCGCCTCCCACCCTGAACCTATTGCCCAAGCTTCAGCTGCAGAGCGGAGTGCTCTGCAAGGGCCTAGGGGAACATGATCATCAGGAGTAGGAGATCCGTCCTTTTCCCCAGGGCAGAGCAGCTCCCTGTTGGGCAGAAAGGGAGATACATCTGGAAGGGCTTGGGCGGCCGAGGGAGGGCAGCCCACTGCCCGCGCCCTGACTTCACAAGCAGGCCCTGTCTTGCCTCTGGGTGCTGCAGCCAGTCACCCAGCCGGCAGCAGTGAGAAGCCGACGGGGCGGGACTCCACAGAATGGAAGGCAGGGCCTCCTGTTCCCTGACTCCCTGAAGGTCTTGTCAGTCATGATGGGCAGACAGGTGGCCGAGCTGCTGGCCATCGCTTGACATGGACGGGGTGGGCAGGGTCCCCCGGTTCAAAAGTCTCCCCATCTTCACTGGGGGAGGCCTGGCTGCAGTTCTGGCTTGTAGCCTCTGACAAAGAATTGTCAAGGCTCGGTGTCTCAGAGAGTAGGACACTGAGTATCCCCTCCTAGACTCGGGCCTTCTGGGAATTCCATCTAGGTCTGCTTCTCTGTGGCAGACATGACCAAGGTACAGCACACCTCTGCCAGCTTCGACCCTGGCCCTAGAGGGACCAGCAACAGATGTCATCACTAATGACATCGTTGACGAAGAGCACGCAGCCATCGAAGTGCAGAGACAGCTTGTCAAACAGCTGTCTGTTGTCATCAGAGCTGCTGCCTAGGAGTACTTGTGGTGGCTTCCATTGTACAGCATCTTCGCACGGGCTTGCTAGAGGATTCTGCCCCCCTCAGGGTTGTGCTGATGGCGACATGGCACACAGGCTGGTAGGAGTCTTTCTTGCCCTGCAGGGCAGTCTGGCCTATGGTGACCAGCACCTGGATGAGGTAATACTTTCCATCAACCATCAGTTCCTTGGTTTCTTGCCAGTGTTGAGGAAGGGTGATGGTGTCATCTCGGAGGTAATTCAAAGTGGTGCCAAGGTGCTGTCTGTGTCGATCTTGAGGATTCAGCTTTCTCTGTCAGTCAGCACCTCCATGGGCCCACTGAACATGGCCCTCAGCATGGTGTGGTGTCGGGTGAGTGCCCGCGTTGTGATGTAGTACAAGGAGCCACCCAGGTCGAGGTGCATGTACTTGTTGCCTAGCCCTCCTCCCTTGAAGCCACTTAGCTTAGGCTTGGCTCCTGAGCCTGGGCACAAACAGGTGTCCCCAGACATCTCCCATTGCAAGAAGATCACCACATGGCAGGAAGAAGGCTTGGAAGGCTCCGCGGAGGTGGAAGTCATCACAAGCGTGTGGCCCGTCATATTCTCAGTGCGTGCCTGGGGTGCATGTCTTCTCCGTTGAGGGGCAAGCAGACTCCAGGCCCACCCTTGCTTGTAGCCGCCTGCCTGCTAGGGACCCCGGATGTGAGCTCGCATCCTGTGCCCGTGGACTGCTCCCCCAGAAAATCTCCAGTAAGAAGACAAAAGCTAGTGGCATTATATGTTGTCAGTGGGACTGTACACTGGTGCAACCACTGTGGAAAGCAGTATGAGGATTCCTCAGAAAGTGGAAGCTAAACATCCCATACCTCTTCTGGGTATCTTTCCAAAGAGCTAAAAGCGTCAGATGATAGAGGTACATGTATACCATGTTTATAGCAGCACAACTAACAGTAGTGAAATTGTGGAAGATGCCGAAATACCCATCAGGAGACACTGGAAACAAAAAATGTGGTATATGTACACAGCGGGGTACTTCTCTTCCATAAAGACAAATAGATTTGAGTCATTTGTAGGTAAGTGGACCCAACTTGAGACCCTCCTGCTTAATGAAATGAATCAGACGCAGAAGGTTAAATATCACGTGGTTTCTCTAAGATGAGGAAACGACACAAATAAATAATAGAGTCAAATAGGTGAGTATTTGAGTCAGGGAGGAGGAAGGAGGAGAGGAGGGTTGACAAAGGGAGGGGAAGGGATTGTGAGGTTGACTGCGCAGAAAATTCTCAAGCTCAATGTCACCATTGTGTAATATATATATATATATATATATATATATATATATATATATATATATTAATAAAAATGGGGGAATGTGCTTTTTATTAAACTTTTTTTTTAAAGCTGCTTGAGCTGAGGGTATAGTTCTGTGGCAGTACACAGGCTTAGCTTCCCTGAAGCCTTGGGTTCGATCGCCAGCACACACACACTAAAAAAATAAAATAAAATAAAATAATAGGGTTAAAAAATAAAAATAAAAAAAGGAGTCATGCCTCCCGTGGGGGTGCAGTTGGCTATGTGCAGTCACTTAGTGTTCAGCTGCAGGGAATTACTCTATTTTGTTAAATGGAAATGTACCTCCTAAAAGCAGAACGGTGTAGTAGAGTGACGTCTTTTACTCCCAGATTGCTGTACACTGGAGTGATGAGGAATAATAATAAAAGCCAGATATTCTGTGGCAAAGTTTTATTTATTTATTTATTTATTTTTGGACAGGGTTTCACTATGTAACCCAGGCTGGCCTTAGTCCATGGTGATCCTGGTGCCTCATCCTCCTGAGTGCTGGAATCACAGGCATATGCCACCACACCTGGCTAATTTTTATGTGGTGCCTAGGGGGATTGAACCCAGGGCCTTGTGTGTACCAAACAAGCACTCTAGTCTCTGAGCTATGCCTGTAATCCTCCATAGCAAACTTTTGGTGTAAGGTCAGGACTGTCTTGGGGTAACCTGGGCTGCCCTTCTTCAGTGCTCTAAGCATTCTGGGGAACAGGGGAACAGGTTAGGCTAGGAGGGGAAGCCAAGATTCACTCCCCTGGTGTCACCTGTAGTACCTGGAAAATCTTCTGTTCTTGAGGTTCCCCAGATTATTTTGAGATTCCTGGGCCTGTCAGAAAGTAAGTAAAAAAAAAAAAAAGGATTTGAACATATTAACTTATTAACATGCAAGGGAGGAGGGTGGAATCCCAGCATGAAGGAAAGTCACAGGAGTTTGTTTACCCCAAGAAGTGACATTCTTTTCTTACCTCCAGGTCAAGAAGCCTGCGTAGAAACTACACAGATGAGGTACCAGGTGGGTTCTGCAGGGGCTCTGCTTACACCGCACAGCCAGGTGAGTTTCTTTAGGAGTTCTATCATGTCTGGAGATATGACATCCCTGGCAAAATCTTTGTAACCAATCAGCACTCCAAGTCATGTGTGTTATTGGAATAGATTCTGAACAAATTTATCTAATTAAGTGTACTGCCATTATGGAGTTAGGGAGATGCACGCAGAGTTTCCAGATTCTTAGGGATAATTAAGAGAAAAAGGTTTTATTTGTTTATTTGTTGAGAGACAGAGAAACACTGTGTGTGTGTGTGTGTGTGTGTGTGTGTGTATGTGTGTGTGTGTGTCTGTAGTGCCGAGGACTGAACCCCAGGGCCTCATCCAAACCTTCTACTGCTGAGCTATACTACAGCCAGAAGAAAGGTAACTGATTCAGTGCTGCCTGTAAGCCATGCCTGGGTGCGTGGGCTTGTAACCCCAGCATTCTGGGAGGCTGATGCAGGAGGACCACAAGTTTGAGCCCAGCACGGGCAACTTAGTGACTTCGTGAGGCCCTATCTCAAAATCAAAAATATTAGTGGATGGAAATGTAGGTCAATGTGAAAGCTCTAGTACCACAAAAACACAAACAAACAAACAAACAAAAATATCAACTCTTACTATAAAATGTGTACTTTTCCCATTTGCTACTTTTCTAAAAGAATTTTCTTCTTAAATCTGAGAACAAACACAAGAATAACAGCATTTTAGACAAAAAAAATCACAAAAAATCTTGATTCTTATTAGGTCAGTCCTAGTTAATTCTTGTTGTGTGTGTGTGCATGTGTGTGCGTGTGTGTTACTGGGGATCTAGCCCAGGGCCTTCATAGTTGGCTGCACACCCAGCTCTTTTTTAGTTTTGTCACTGAGCTGCCTAGGATGGGCTCAGACTTGCAATTCTCCTGTCTCAGACTCCTAGAGTACTGGGATAATAGGCCTGAGACACTGGGCCCTACTAAATTAGCAATATTTTGAATACAGTTTTAAAGTTGTGCATGCACACACACGTGCAACACAACATACACGCACACACAACACATGTGTGCACACACACATGTACACCATCACAATGCACATGTGCAAACCAGTCACAACAAACAAACACATGCAGACACAAAAACACATTCATAACACACAAGTGCATACATTCAGAATACACATATACATACAACCCACATACGCAAAATACATTCATAACACACATCTACATACACATGCATTCCAAACAGACATACACACATTTAAAATACACAGTGCACAATACCTTCATAACACACATGCACACACCCATTCAAAACATACATTCACACACACATGTACACACATTCATAACAAATGCACATAGGCATTCACAACACATGTACAAATACACAGAAGCAGATTGTGTTGTTTTTATTTTTCCCACCATTTTTATTAATATACATATGCCATACATAATGTTTACAATGAACTTGACTATTTTGTGCACATATACATCACATCAACTTTACAATCCCTTCCCATTTTTGACCCTCCCACATCCTCCCCAGCCCTACCTCCCAAATCCCACTATCACACAATGTGGTTCTATAGAATGCCTTTTTCTGGGTTTCCCAAATCAGAGAAACCATACAGTACCTAACATATTTAATCTTCTGCATCTGAATCATTTCACTCAATTCACCACTCTTTAGCTCAACTTCCTATCTCTTGAATGGGCTGTCGTGCTCAAATCTTAATGCCTTTTCTCTGAGTCCAGGAAATCCCTTTATTAGGATCTTGGCAAAAGTTCTTTTTTTTCTTCTATATTTTGCTATATCTTTGTTGAGATTCTTAAACCTGGCCTCACCCACCAGGCCACGTCAGAAAAGCGCTATGACAATGTAATTCATAAGGATAGAATATGTGAGAAAGAAAAAGAGAGAAGTTAAATTTCAAATGCCATAGCTGAGTACTGAAAGGTAAATGTTTGTGCATTCAAAAGGTTATCATTACATCAAACAGTTTTCTTAGGATAAACTTGCATCAAAGACCGAATAAGTGAATTACTACAATAAACAAACTTAAGTCTAAATTGAATTGCTACATTAATTGAACTTAAACCTGTATCATATGAGTATATTACCCTTAATAGATATAATGGCATACTTAGTTAATGTTGGGCTAGTAGTTGCGAATTTCTTAATGGATTCTGAGTCATAAAAAATTATTTCTTCTTCTTCAATTTTCAGGGATAATTTTGCTAGATATAAAAACCTGGCTTGATACTTGCTGTCTTTTAAAGCTTGAAAGATCTTGCTCCAGGCGCTCCTACCCTTTAAAGTTTGCCTTGAGAAATCTGAAGTAATTTGAATGGGTTTTCCTTGGTACAATAATGTCTGTCTTTCTCTTGCTGCTTTAATAGTCTCATTTTATGTTGTTTTTCTGAGGTTTTGATTATGAAATGTAGTGGTGAATCTCATTGCTGGTTGAGCTCATTTGATGTTTTATAAGCTTCTTGTATCTGGAAGTTGATTTCTTTTCCCAGATTAGGAAATTTTTCTTGCACTATTGCAGTGAATAAATTCTTTATACCTTTGGTGCTGTCTTCTCTTTCTCTCACAACCATAATTCTTATATTGGTTCTTTTTGAATCATCCATCAGCTGGTGTATCCGGCTACTTTGCTCATTTCTAACTTTGGAGTCATGCTTAATTATATGATTTGTTTCAATAGCCTTGTCTTCAAGGTCTGAAATTCTGTCTTCACAACATGTGAGTCTTCTTCTTGTGTTGTTATATATATTTTTCATGTCCTTGATTTCATCTAAATTTCTTTTTAGATTTTCCACGTTTCTATTAAAATGTTCCTTCATATCTTGCATTTCTTCATTTACCTCAGACAACTTTTTATTTATGGCTTCCATATGCTCAGTGAACTTTGTCTCCGTTAGGACCATTATTTGCTTAGTAAGATCCTCTTTAAGCCTGCTGATCATTACTTTAAGAATATCTTGCTTGAACTGGTTGTTTGACTCGTTTAGTTGCTTTTTTACTTTCTTCCCTATGAGTTCCACTATTTCAGGCCCATGACATTAGTTTCTGGGGTCTCACACATTTCCTTGGTTCCCTGTTGCCCTGTCTTCTTCCCATGTTTCTGTTGTTGATGGACTTCACGTTAGAGGCTTAGCTGAGAGGTTTTTTTGAATGGCTATGAAGGCGTGTGATGGGGAGCCACAATTCCTCTTAGTTCTGTGCTGGGAGTAGGCAATGAGGAGGACCTGATAGTCAGATGACCTCTGAAGTGTCTTCATCACCCCCACCCCACCTGCAAAGCTCTCCCACCTGTCCTGGCTTCCCTCCCTCAGGGCACGGTTCTGTACCCTCAGAGATGCACCCATGACACTGAGCCACTCAGGAGGTCATCAGCCTCTTTTTTTCCTCTTTTCTCCTATCTCTGCCTATTTTGCCAGTTTCTTCCTAGGCACTGTTTAAGGGTGACCCCAAAAGTCCTGATGTGCTCTTCTGAGCTTTCTTTTACTCTAATCAGTTCTGTCTTCGGATTTTTTCTTTTTCTTTTTTAAATGCTTCTTGCTTACGTCATTGTCTGTTATGGCTGCTGAGCGCTGCTTCTGGTCTGGGCTTCTAGGGGGCCTTTCCTAGGGAGTGCACATTGTGTTTGTAGTTTACAATACCCTCAGGTTCGTTTTTCAGAGGCTGGGGCTGCCAGCTGCTGACAATTCCCACTTCTCCTGGATTTGCGCTTACCTCAATCTGAGGTTCTGGCCTCCAGGCTTTCCTCTGTCTGTGATCTGTGGGTATCAGCAGCTCAGGGCCACGCTGTTTTCCTCCACTTCCGATAGGACTTCAGGATTTCTGACCTTCCTTCAGTCTTTTTTTAATTGTTGGGGTGCTCCTTCCTCTTCTAGCTCAGTCAGATGTCCCAGGCTCCATGTGGGCTTTCCTCCAACTACAGATGCCTGTGGCTCCCAGCTGTTTGCAGCCCACCTGGGGCGGCTTTCGGGACTGCTGGGGTTTTTTTCCCCTCCACTTTCAATGATCCTTCAGGATTTCTGACCTTCCCCTGGCTTCCTTTCAATTGTTGGGGTGCAAAAGAATTTTTTTTATTGTTCTGAACTTTAAAAATACCTTAATAAACTGGTTTCTTTCTATGTTTCTATTTCTGCTCAGGAGAGAAAAAGTAAAACACTTAACAAAAAAAGTTCCCAGCATGATCTGCATGTAAATCAAATGTATAGGCCAGGAGCGCCCACCCTTAGTCTTTGGCTTTGAAAGGACTCAGCTGCTCTGACAACTGAACAAAGGCTGCAGCGAGCAGAGCCCCGCCCCCTGTCAGCACGCTCCTATCAGGTTGTAACGCTGCTGCTGACTGAAGGAGGCGGAGCTTCATGGCCCGCCCCATCCTGCTGCAGCCATTCCCAAGCTGACCTCCCATAGCCTCCTGCAGAACAGGTGCGCACCCTCTGTCAGGAGAACCGTCTTCAACTACACCGGTTCCTGATGTCAGAAAGGCGAGGATTGCTGGAATGGACTATTGTTGTTTTGATAGGGGACTCAAGGAGTGATATAATTCAACTTCATTCTTAACACCAACACTCATCAAAGATATAAATAGCAGGGTCCACGCCACTCACAAAGACACGAACGAAAGTTTTCCCAGGCACAGACGCAGTGTTACTCCTCATTTCTGTCTGGCCCTGCTTCGTGGGGCTCCTAACGCAAAGCTCCTGTAACCCGTGTGGGGAAAAATGTGTTCGCAGGAGGGAAAAGACTATAGATTAAAGGTAGCTGAAAGCCAGAGTCACATACATAGAAACAATAATTAATGAAAATGAATTCTTTCTCACAGGTAGACACTCTTCTTCTAAATCAAAGGAATTTACTTGAGGAAATGCAGCTGGATTCAGAGAAACAGTGTTTTAAATCAGGATCTCAGAGAGACCCAAAAGATCTTCTGGTTGAGAGGATTTTAAATGTGCTCTAATTCTGATTTCTGCCTCTTAATCCTGTCAAAGGAGTCGTCTAAGCTAGGCTAGTACATATCTGTTTCACTTTCTTTCTGTTTCTCTCTCCTTCCCTCCTTCCTTTTATTTTGTTTTGAGACTGGGTCTCCCTAAATTGCTGACTTGACCAGGCTGGGTTTGAACTTGGAGTACCTCTGCCTCCGCTTCCCAGAGTGTTGGCATTATAGCTTCGCCACTGCACCCCTTTTGCAGCAAGCCTCCATGGAAATTGCAGGGATGGAAGTGAAGGGGGTGCAGGGAAGCAGTGCTCATGACTCCCAGATGTCACTCTCAGAAACAGACTTCAGCAAGCCAAGCCGCACAGAGAACTAAGGGCGATGGTTAGCATCCCCCGAGGCACAGGGAGCGTGGACACGTGGGGGCCTCCAGTCACAGACCATTAGCCTGGAACACCACGAAGGCGTCCCTGGGACTGGGTCCTTCTCGGTCCTCCCAGACTGACAGCAGGGACAAGCTGACACTTGTACCCTTGGACACGAAAACCAGGAATTTTTTCACTTGATCGAGTGGCCAAGTTTTCCAGGACCTAAAGCGAGAGAGGAGCCTCAGTCCTATTTTTGGTTGTGAGGCCTGCAGTGAGCTCTGCCAGGATGGTGTAGCCCAGCTCACCAGCGAGTAGGTGCCTCTTACAGGCTTTGGCCAATATTCTGCCCTGTGGCATCCTTATGACAGGCAGTATAGAAAGACAAATGACGAAGGAAAACAGATGCTGTTTCTGGGAAGAAAAGGGTCGAAAACTTGGTTCATTTGATGAGCGGTTTTAACACATGAAGGGGTGTGGAGAGGAGGCGAACGTCAGTAATGTTTAGCAGCGCTTGCCTGGACCTTGAGACGGAGCTCAGATTCCAGTCTAGACCACTGTTGGAACTTTCAGAGCGAAAGAGACTGAAACGTTTGGCCTTATGTCACAACACCAGGAAGAGTAAAACAGACAGAACGGCACACTTCTGTAACTCCTTTGGACTTCTGTTTGTCCTTACTATTCTTATTTTATGCCAGGACCAAAACATTACCATACAAAATTTTTTGTTTTTACTTGAAGTCTACTCTTTCCATTTATCCCTTTTTGTCAAAAACATTCTCACATTTATGTCTTTCTTTTCCTTTTTGTCTTTAAACCTGGTGGCTGCTTGGATTTTAAAGTCTTCCCACCATGCTTTTTCTTCTCTGGACTCTGTAACTTATGTTTATGTTCCAAGTAGAACTGACTAGTGACCTTGGGCAGTACCAGTGGAAAAGCAGGAAAGATGTATTTTAGCTAGGCCTGATCTTGAACGACGGTACTATCTTAGTATAAGCAGAGAGCAGAAAGAGACTTGTAGGAAGTATCAGACAAATTAATAAGGAAAAAAATTCTAGATCTCTTGTATGAGTCAGAAGAAAGAAAGAGCATCAGGAGAAATAGAGAGAGAAAGAGAGAGAGGCAGAGAGGCAGAGAGACAGAAAGAGAGAGACAGAGAGAGACTGAAGAGGAGCATCTGCTAGAGGAGACATTGGAGGCTGAACTGAGGCCTGGGGATGGTTGAAGAAAGGATCATTACGGACAGCAGTGCCAGAACTCGGAGTTCAGAAATGTGGACCATGAGAGCATTTAGCAAGACAAATAGGGAGACGGAAGCATGGACGTGGAGAGGAAGGACAGTGGCCCCTGTGGTGCCAGAGCCGGCTGGGGTTTTGAAACAGGAGGAAGTTGGTAAGTCTGAGATCAAGTGGTGGGAGGTGATAAAGAAGATACAGAAAGAGGAGAGTGGGGTGGTGACGGTCGAGCCCCTGAGGTTGGAGGCTGGAGAGAGGGGTAAGGCCTGTGATGGCAGAGTGGGAGAAATGGGGGCTGAGGTGGAGGGACATGTGGGGGGTGGTGAGGGAGAAAGGGCATTTAGACAGGGAGGGGCAGTTGGGGTGAGCTTGGCACTTGGAGGAGACAGGGGAAAGGACCCAGAGAGGTTGGAGAGGGGACGAAGGAAGCTGAAGAGGTTGCGGGGCCGGAGAGGCAGAAGCCGGAGAGCAGCTTTTCAGAGGAGGGGGTGCAGGAGGCAGATTAGTAGGCGGCTTACTTGGGAGGAGCCCAAGCACAGGGTCAGTTGTGACTGGAAAGGTTTTGGGGGGCATTGTCCTGCCAGGCCTGGGTCTGTAACAGGCAACCCCGGGATGGAAAGTGGGGCATTTAGAGCACACAGAGGTCAGGAATGACTCATAACAAAGGCCCAGGCAGGGAACTACTGGCCAAAGGGCACCCTAGGGAGTGTGACTCAGGCCCAGTGGCAAGAGGTGGAGGATGGAGAAATAGGTGCCTGTTGTCTTGACTACCTGAGGGGTGCCGGAAGAAGTACCTGGCCCTTGGGGAAAGGTGTACCTATCGCCAGAGAAGAGGCCACTGAACGTGAGGGAGGGCAAAGGCCTTGCTCAGTGGTTTAGCTTCTTCCCTGGCCAGAGGCTAGGCTAGTGCTAGGACTTTACGTCCAACAGGAGGGGTGGCATCCTGCCAGGAGCGAGACTGCTTATCTGGCCCAGTAGGTGGGACAAGGTTGTCTGCAAGCTGGAGGCAAAACGCTGATGATGAAGGCAAGAAAGGTTGGAGGTAGAGACAGGCCTGAGGGGAAATGATGACACCCATGAGACAGTCGCCGCCTGGACACGGCACACCACTCGCGGTGGGTCAGAGAATAAGCCTGGCAGAACAGAATGTGGCCAGCAGCTGGAGAATCCGGAGTGGAAGTTCATTGTCCTGGTAACTTTATGCCTAGGCAACAAGTCCAGGTGTAAGCCCCCTGTGACCCATGCCTGGCTAACAGGTCCAGGCAGAAGGCCTGCATGCCCAGCCCTTTTTAAATTTGTTTCTTTGAGACTGGATCTCAATAAGACACTAAGTGGCCCAGGCTGGGCTTGAATTCACAATTTTTCTGCCTCAGCCTCCGGATGTGTTGGGATTATAGGCCTGCATTCCATGTCCTACTCTGCCAGCATATTCATTGTATATTAGTATACTTTTTCAGTGGTTGAAGTGTTATTTTACCAAAAAGTATTTGCCGGTAGTGTTTTATTTTGTTTTGGTATTTGAGATTGAACACAGTGCCTCTGCTTTGAGCTGTATTCCCAACGCTTTTCATTGTTTGAGACAAAGTCTCACTAAGTTGCCCAGGCCTGTTTGCCTTATCCTCCTAGGGTGCTGGGATTACAAGCCTGAACCATGGGGCCCAGCTTGTCTTGTAGTTAAATCCCTCAATTATATTGTTGATACTGGATGCTTTGAGTTCTCTATTTAACTGTGATTAAAAATATGTTCTTAGCCAGGCATGGGCACATATTTCAGCTACCAGGGAGACTGAGGTAGAAGGACTACTTCGGCCCAGAAGTTCAAGGCCAGCCTGGACAGGAGTAGGGAAATACAGCCTCAAAAATTATTTTCTAAGTTTTAATAAATTTGTATGCTGCACTCGTCAACAGCTCACAGAGTACAACTCACATTTCACCCTACTTTTTACACGACAGTGAAATCTTTCCTTGGTCAATTTTGTATGTGGGCAGAGTTCCCTTCAGTGTGCAAAAGACCACAAAGGTTTGATTGTATTCAGCTGAGTTATTTTTGGGTTCATACAAAATATTTGTTAATGTAATTTTCAGATTACTTATTTAAGCATTCATAAGTGAGATGATGAGACCTTAAATGGGATTCCCTAAGGCTGTCCCAGTTCCCCTTCTACCCATGCCAGGGCTCCCAGGCTGTGCCAAGGAAGCGAGTTAGTTTTGTTACATGGTGTGAGAGGTGCCCATGGTCCACCATGCTTTTTTCTTGGCTATCAGCCTAACTGAAGTCAAATCCAACATAGGATATTTTCTCATACATCTCAGAATTCTATGTAGTCCGTGTCTACCAAAGCAGAAAAGTTACCAACTCTTTTTTTTTTTTTAATATGTTCTTTCTTAGGCCAAAATAAACTTCTAAATCTACAAAGCCTACTGGTGTGAGATGCTGTGTAGAGTCAGAAATTCACTTCTGGGCTGGGGAAGAACACTAGCCTAGGAGCTAGTGACCCCGCGTCCATCTCCAGCACTGTAGGAGGCAGGGAAGAAAAGAAATCATTTGAGTGTGGGTTTTTGTTTGTTTTGAAAATGTCTGTTTTAGTTACTTCTTCTTGCTGGGCATAATACCCCACATCCAAAATTTAATGGGGGGAAAAGTCTCTCAATTTCAGAGCTCTCAGTCAGCTCGTGGTTGGATGGCAGTGGTGACGTGGCAGAAAGGTCTTGAAGAGAACAGGGGTCATGGCATTGGAAGAGGAAGGAGCACGCTGGGGAGAAACAAGCCACGGCAGGAGGGCAGCAGTGATGCCCTCACCCTCAGTGACCTGCTATGCCTCAGTGACCTGCTATGCCCTCAGTGACCCCACACCCTCTGTGGTCCTCCACATTCTCAGTGAGCTGCCCCTTTTGTCCAGGCTCATTTCCCAGCAGCAACTGAAATCCATAGATAATTCACAATATCCAAATATACGAAGCTTTGGAGGGACTTTTCAGATCCAGGCCATAACAGCACCTATCACCATTTCTCCTAAACTAATCCTTCACACACCTGAGCGTATCTTCCTTTTTCTCTTTGCTTATATGACAATATTTTAAAATGTGCTTCTGTGCTTCTGGCTTTTTTTCTTATTCTCGAATCCACATACTCGCATCTTTCTAGATAACTCTGTTGTTAGTGTTTACAGAGCACCTAGTGTGTGTCAACAGCAGGCTCAGACCTCAGGATCCACAGGCAGAGGTTGGTGACGTCTTCTGTGAAGGATCCGATACTTTCATCTTTGGAGCTACGGAGTCTCTGTCACAAGCACGCCCCTCTGTGGGTATGGTGCAAAACTGCCACAAGCCACGTGCAAATGCACGAGTCTGACTGTGTCCCAGTAATGCTGTGTTTATAATAAAGTGGTGGCAGAACCCTGCAGATTGTGAGACTCGTGAAGTACACTAGAGCGGTGTGGAGACAGTGCCCAACACGAGAAGCCAGGAACCAACTCTACCAGCAGTGTGGACAGCCTGCTGCTGGAAAGCAGCACAGACAATAGTTCACTGTAAGCCTGGCAGTGGTGGCATAGGTCTGTCATTCCAGAACCCTAGGAAGCTGAGGCAGAACGGCAAATTTGAGCCTAGGCTGGGCAATTTAGTGCCTTGGCGAGCCCCTAGAACCTGGAATCTAAGCTAAGCTCTCCACCCAACACGAGCGCCTCTGCCTTCACTCGCTGGTCTCTCCTCCCTCCTTCAGACGCGTCAGGGTAGCCTCCACCTACGTCAGGGCTTCACACGTGCCACTGCTTCTGCTGGGCATGCTTTCCTCGGGTCACCCAGGGCATGTCCACCAGGCCTCTGCTCTGCGCTCCTCTAGCTTGCGTTCTGCATGTACGCATCCCTTTCAGAAGACCCGTTTTCCATCTCTTTCTCCTTCTGCGTGGGAGACAAAGAACTTTGCTGCTCGTCCTCGTCTCCCCATTCCAGCGGACAGCACAGGCACCGTGGGAGGGCCGCGGAACTACTCAACCACGATCAATGACTAACCAGTTCATTTTCCCACAGAGTTGCATAGCAGAAGAGCTCTATATGTCCTGCTGCTTTACTTCGCGTTGGTTCTCACTTACCCCCTGAGTCCTCCTCCTGCGGTGCCCTGCTCTCTCCCGTTCCCATTCTGTGCCCCTCACCGCAGGTGGAGCCCTTTCCTCCCAGCCTTCCTCTGCCTATCCTGCACAGGCCACAGCGGCGGCTCCCTGGGTCCCCAGCACATTCATGGCTCGTTGTGCCTGCTCAATGCTCATGTCCTTTTCTAGATGCAAGGTGAAACCATGACTTTCTCACCTCTGTAACTTCAGCATCTGAAATAGAGCCTGGCACACGGTTGGGCTGCGGAGTCGTTGTTGGTTGAACGAAGAAGTGAGTGGAGTGAAGGTGTAGGGGTTCCCTGGCCCCGCACCTGTTTCTGTACGCGTGAGTCACTGACAAAGGAAGGTGGCTCCGTATCCATAAAATGGCAATGATGATGATGGATGTGATGGCCCCTGCCTGTGATCCCAGGCTGGGGGGGGGGGGGCGCTGAGCTAGGATGTTTGTGAGTTCTAGGCCAGTCTGGGCGACTCCAACTTTGTAGCATGTATGGAGAAGCTGAGATAGTGGGGAATTATAATAAAATGAAACCTGTTTATCTTGAGTCAGGGGAAAGGTCTTCTTCCATTGAAAAAGGTGCATCCTGAGAGGAATAGCTAGTTTATAATTTGTCTACAGAAAACCTTAAAATTTCTAGAATTTTCAAAACAACTTATGGAGGCTCTGTCATGATGGAAGTAGGGTAAAATGGATTTCACAGAAGAGGCAAGAAAGTTTCTCCAGAACTTCCTTTCAGCTTTCTGCAGAAGTTTGGCTAGTCCTGTGAGTAAGGTTCAATAGTGTGTTCAATGGGACTGTATCTGCAAAGCCCACAGCTATGTGATGTTCTGTTAACAAGGACCAGATCTACATCACAGATGTGAGCTACTGTATTAACTAGAACTAGATCTAAAAGCCCCTGGAATGTGATATTGCACTAATTAGGACTGATCTACAAAGCCCACAAGTGTGAGTAGCCATGGCCAGGACTCCTGGCCCCACGTCTAGGTTTAGATGCTGGTTAGGGACGCACTTGCTGCTCAGCACCCACTATGCCTCTCCTTCCCCTGTGGACACCGTCCCACCCAGTAGCCTGCATGCATGCCCAGGACCATCACAGGAGAAAGCCTGGCTCAGGGTGCTTGTTAAAAGCTTGGCTTTTGCCTGAGAATTGGATTGTTGGGTCCTCCAGGGGCTGCCTCACTGTGGTTCCTTGAATCTCTCAACCCTCACCACCTGGAATTGGAGAAGCAAAGGGCAAAGTGGAGACACCTGGCCATTCTCTCTGCCCACCATGTGGGCTCCTTGCCATTCCAGTGAGCCCTTCGAAGGTGACAGGTTGTTTTGCCTCAGCATGTTTTGTAGATGTGCTGTAGCTGTCATAACTGCAGCATCCCATGTGACTCATGTGCCTGTGGTGACACCAGGGAAACAAGCCTTCTGCACAGCAGCCAAGTGAAAAGTAGAGCACGTTATTATATGCATAATACATGCCGGGATGATGAATGGCAGCGGCTGTTTGTGTGTGTGCCATCCCGTGCCATGCCAGACTCCATTATAATCATTATTCTAGAATATACTCCTCCTTATTAAAAAAAAAAGTTGACCCTAAAGCTGGGTGTGGTGGCACACACCTATAATACCAGCACCCTGAGAGGCAGGAGAGCCCCAAGTTAGAGCCGAGCCCATGCAATTTATAAAGCAATTGAAGCTGTCTCAGAACTATCTGCAGTGTTTCTAAATCGCTAAGGGCCGGGAGCGTAGCTCCGCATGACGGTGCTGGGTGTAACTCACTGTATCCTCAAAGCCACGCAGGCTCTCGAGCAGTGCGTCTTGCCAGCCTGGCACCAGTGCAGGGTCCTTTTTACCAAGTCACGCGACTGAATCACTTTCTTTTGAGGTCAATATGATCTCACACTGTTTTGTCCCAGAGGGCTACAGGAGCAGTGTGCTGTGTATATGTGTGTGGTGTGTGTGCAGTGTCTGTGTGTGTACATATTCCATGGAGCCTGCGTACCTAGTCCTGCAATAGGAGCCATGAGCTGTGTACATGGATGTGGTATGTGTGGTGTGTGTACACGTCCCATGGAGCCTGGGTGCCTTGGTATGCGGTGGCTTCCCTTCTAGGTTGGAAAACTGCATACCACAATATTCCCATAAGGACAAAGTTGTCTAATCATGACGTTTTCAGAATTTATCTTGGTTATTAAGTGATGTTTATCTTTATTAAATGAAGGCCAGAAGGAAGAAACAGATTTTAAAATATTTAAAAATATTTAAGTGCCAACATGTTTCTTTTCTTTTTTCTTCCTTCCTTCCTTCCTTCCTTTCATTCATTCATTCATTCATTCATTCTTTCTTTCTTTCTTCCCTCCTTTCTTTCTTTCTTTTTCTCTTTTTTTTGAGACAGGGTCTCTCTCTATAGTTCAGGCTGGTCCTGAAATCATTATGTAGCCCAGGCTGGCTTCAAACAGACAGAAATCTTCCTGCCTCAGCCTCCTGAGTGCTGAGTTACAAACATGTGCCATCGCACCCAGCTTATATGATGCTGGGGAATTGAATCCAGGGCATTGAGCTTACTAGGCAAGCTCCCTGACTGCTGTGCCCCTCCAGCCCCTGCCAACATGTTTCTTTCAAGCCTCTAACACAATGTAGTTCTTTGCTCAAGAGTTTCTTGAAGGCTAGAGGCATGACATAGCAGTTAAAGTACTTGTCAATTCCCCAGCACCATGTAAAGCTGGGCTAGTTAGTGCACACAGGGACCTGTAATCCCGCCACTCAGGAGGCTGAGGCAGGAGAACTGCTGTGAGTCCAGCACCAGCCTGAGCTACACAGTGAGTTCAGAACTAGCCTGGGCTACAGTGAGACCTTACCTCAAAAAAAAAAAAAAGAAAGAAAGAAAGAAAGAAAGAAAGAAAGAAAGAAAGAAGGAAAGAAAGAAAAGCTTCTTGAGGACAATCAGGACCTGTGTGACCCTCAGGCCACATGTCAGGCCACGTAGTGGTGACAGCAGTTTGAACAGGGGCCTCTACATACATTGATTGTGACATCAGGATGCCAAACTTCAGGTACCTGGGTACCTTTTCCCTCTGTGCCACTTTCTGTCCTCTGTGTGTGATGGGAATCTGATCTTACGTTTTATGTGTATCTTTAATTAAAGTGCGTTTTAAAAACTTCAGCTCTATTAAAGCAGCTATAGATATTTTTGACAATGATCAGAGACAAGTTTTAAAAGCCCAAGTAGGCCTCAAACAATCAAAGTATTAATCCCTTGCTTGCCTCAACTCCCTGGGCTTTCAAAATTAGGTATTCTAAGAAAAAAATGTATGAGCATTTGGTGCATTAACTAATTGCTCTTTTCTGTACAGTCATATTTCTGTGTCCCTTTCTTTTTCTTATTTATTTGTGATATGAGGGATTAAGCTCAGGGTCTTCACACTGAGGTACATCCCCACCTCATTTTTATGGTTTGATTTTGAGACAGAATCCCCCCAGGGTAGGCTTGAACCTGCAATCCTCCTGCATTGGCCTCCCCGAGGGCCGGGATTACAGGCCTGTGCCACCAGGCCCACCTCTTGTTTTCTTTAAGTAGCATATTGCCTTGAGCTGCCTGCACCCCACTCTCCCCGCCATGTGCCCCCTGTGGGCCTATGTCTGCACCAGCTGCCTGGCCAGATGAGCATTGTGGGGCCTTCTGTCTGGATCCCTCTGTACCGGCAGTGCTCATGCAGTTGTTTTTTCAAAGCTGTCTGCTGAATAAATGACTCGTCATCCTTAGTTCTAGGCCTTTGCTTGGCCCTCAGCCTAATTGGGTAATTTCTAATTCACAAAAACCACTAACTCTTCATCGGATCAAATCTGTTCACCTTTAATAAAAACAGTGCAAATTAGCACTCTACCACAATGCCCAATTTCCTCCTGCCTCGTTCCTCCTGGTGGCTGTGTGAACAGGATCCCCTGAGGGAAGGAGCTTGCACCACCATTACCAGAATCCCACGGGAGTGCAGTCCGTGGCTCAGCTGGTCCTGGAGCTCCTCTAACCAGGGTCCTGCAGGCGCCAGCAAGAGGCCTACGAGCAAGCGCTCACGTAGCCTTGTTTGGGTGGCGAGGCCCGGGTCACCTCACTCTCCACTGGAAGGGACTAGAGGTAAACAGTGCAGCCGTGCAACAGACTTCCTAGTCCAGATGAGAAGAGGAGGCAGCCTGTGTGTACTGACATGGGTGTGGCTGGTCAAATACATTGTTAAACCAAACAAGATTAGGTAGTATAGCCAGGCGTGTATGCCTATAATCTCGGCTACTCAGAGGCTAAGACAGGAGGATTCCAAATTCAGGGTCACATGATGGCTGTGAAAACTGTTTTAGGCACCAGAGAAATACTTATTTTATGGAAATCAAGCTAAAAGTCACAAATATAAAAGTAAATGTTATACAAACCATACATTTAAACTATGATGTTTGGTTTAATGGCATAAAATTGCTGTTTTTTTTTTTCCTCTTGAGACAAAGTCTCATCATGTAATTAATCCAGGCTGGCCTTGAACTCACTGTGTGGGTGATTTTCCTGCCTCAGCCCTGAGTACTGGGGGTGCAGGCTTCAGCCACTCAGCCTGGCAATAATTAACCAAATTGATTGGTTAATTTTACAACTAAAATAAGACTCGAACACAACCAAGATAGTCTCATTGTCTTTCTTTTCTTTTCTTTCTTTCTTTCTTTCTTTCTTTCTTTCTTTCTTTCTTTCTTTCTTCCTTTCTTTCTGAAGTAGGGTCTTGCTCTGTGGCCCATACTAGTCCTGAACTCACTATGGATGGAGCCCAGGCTGGCCTTGGACTCACGGCAATTCTCCTGTCTCAGCCTCCTGAGTGCTGGGATTACAGGTGTATGCCACCATGCCCAGTTTATGTGGTGCGGGGAATCAGACTTGGGTACTTAGCGCTTGTCTTAATGCTTGCTAGGCAAGCGCTTTAACCACTGAGCCATTCCTCCAGCCCTCATTGTTTTTTCAATAGCTGAAAATTACAATTTCAGAACAGCTCGACCAATCCAAGTACATTTAGAAAGCAGCAAGAACCGTCCTCTCCACTGGTGGCAGCTTGTGGGCTGGGACCCTCTCACCCCGCAGGCGTGAGCGCCGGCAGGGGAGGAGACACTCAGTTACCAGGCAAAAGCATCATCTCAGCCAAGGAACCACGGTGAGCATTTGGAGATAGCTGTTTTTTAAACGTTATGTTTTCTCTCTGCATGGGTTGTTTGGCATCGTTTCTGCGCACACAGAGGCACAGCGGTGACATCTGTCCCTCTCACTTTTGTCCCCTCGCTTTCTGATCTGTCCAAGGAAAACAGAACTTGTCCGGCTGCTTGAAAAATGGAAGCCTTTCAAGGTCAAGCTGGTCACCTTAGCAAAGCCTTATTCTGTACCTGTACAAACACAAAGCTGTCCCTCAGCGCACCGTGCAAGAATGTGGAAGAAAACAAAGGAGGACTGGGGAGCCAGGGAGGAGGCCAGGAAGCTGACGGAGGGAAGGAGGAAGGCCCAGGTCAGCCGGGACCGAGAGCCACCGAGGAGACACTGCTAACTCTGAGCCACAGAATTTATGCTTTATAGAGGCTTTGGTTTGTTTAGTGAGCAAATTTGTCAGGGCCAGCACATTTCTGGTTTTCCTTTTGCAAAGAACCATGTTATCTGAATATTTCTTTTTCTCTTTCCCCTTTCCCTTGACCTCTGAAGGGAGTGGAGTTTTCACATAGAAAGCAATGATGTTTTGGTCTCTCGCGATCTCTGATAAAGAGGAAGGTGTCTCAGTTAGGATATTAGGCTGGTTAGTAGCCTGCTTTTTCTTCTTTTTCTTTTTTACATGGATACTGCAATGTTTAAATAGGAATCAGAGGATCCGGTGATAGCGTTTAGAGAGAACTCTGTGCTCCACTGGATGGCCCCAAGGGAGCAGAGCACCTGGGGGTTGGCCTTCCACAGCCCCCTTCCCCCTTAGGGGCTCATGGGGTCACAACTCAGGAAGGGCTTTGTAGACCTTGCCACCTGAAGTAGCTCTGCTCAGGAACCACTCAGCTTTTGTGGAAGCAGAAGCTGACTAATTTGAGAAAAAGAGTAGAGGAGGTGGAGGTGTGTGTGTGCACATTGGTGTGTGTGTGTGTGTGTGTGTGTGTGTGTGGTGGTACACATGTGCAGACCTGGATGTGCAGTGTGTGGAGTTGTGTGTACAATGGTGATGGGTGCACGTGTGTGTGCAACTGTGGCACATATTGTGTGGAGCTGTGTGTGCTCAGCGGTATGTATGTGTGAGGTGTTGGCTAAGTTTTCGTGAGAGTCATTTTGACTAAACTGAGGACTAAACCCAGGATATTTGCTTTTTTTTTTTTTTTTTTTTTTTGAGGCAGGATCTCCCCAAGTTGCTAGATTGACCACAGGCTGGGCTTGAACTTGCCCCCTCTTGTCCTCGCCTGCCAGAGGATTACAGGCATCTGCCACTGTACTCAATTTAACTAGAAGTTTTGAGACAGAAAAATCACAGATTCTTAGAATTTCTACAGTTCACTTCAGATCTGTGACGACACCTCTCAAATTATTTGCTCCCAAAGAATTAAAAAACAAAGCAGTTGGCAGTCTCTAACATTTTCAGCTCATCTCCTTTATTTTTTGTTTGTTTGTTTGTTTGAAACAGGGTCACACTCTGCAGTCCAGGCAGGTCCTGAATTCTCTATTCAGCCCAGGCTGGCCTCAAACTCAGCAATCCTCCTGTCTCAGCCTCCCGAGTGCTGGGATGATAGGTGTGCACCACCATGCACAGCTTTAGGTGGTGCTGGGGGATGAACCCAGGGCCTTGAGCTTGCTAGGCAAGTGCTTTGACCACTGAGCTATTTCTCTAGCTCAACTCATCACCTTTTAAAATAATAAGGCCAAATAGTTGCAAAGGATATAATTCGTAGCCTAGTGTGAATTCATACTTTAAAAAGTCACACAGGGCTGGGGCCATGCTCAATGATTAGAGTGCTTGCAGATTTGATCCCCCAGCACCACATAACAGCTGGACGTGGTGGTGCATACCTGTAATACCAGCACTTGGGAGGCTGAAGCAGGACGATTACCATGAGTTCTAGGCCAGCCTAAGCTACATAGTGAGTTCTGGATCAGCCTGGACTACAGAGCAAGAGCCTGTCTCAAAGGAACAAAAGTTTTTAAAAAGTCAAATATATCCATTAGAACAAAAGTGCCAAATCAATTTGACTGTTGCATCCATTCATTTAAATTAAAAACCAAATTGATGAATTCATTCACAGAGGGGAACATCACAATGTTAATGTTCCTCCCCAAAACTTGTATTTTCATTCCATTCCTTTTACCTTTTTCCATTTTAAATTTTTATATCCAGAAGTCTGTTATAGGTAGAACCACCAAACTTTCTGCAACCAAAACATACATATATTTAAATTTAAGTATTAGGGGCTGAAAGAATGGCTCAGAAGTTAAAACGCTTGCCTAGTAAGTGCTACATCAAGCATGAAGTACCTGAGTTCAGTTCCTCAGCTGGACATGGTGGCATACGCCTGTAATCCCAGCACCTGGGAGGCTGAGGCAGGAGGATTGCCTTGAGTCCAAGGCCAGCCTGGGCCCCATAGTGAGTTCAGGAGCAGCCTGGGCTACAGAGTGAGACGCTGTCTCAAAAAACATATATATGTAAAAATAAATAAGTAACTAAAATACATTTAAGCATCAAAAGTTTCTAGTTTAGACTCAGTTATAACTGTTAATAATACAAATGATTAGAAATATAAATGATGGCATGTTGATATGTAATTATGAAAATGAAAGCATGAGTGAAACAAATCAAACACAGAAGGTTAAATATCACCTCTTTCTCTTGTATTAGAAATGCATTATGAATAAGTGAAATGGCAAAATAAAGGAGAGCTGGTAGGAAACAGGAGGTGGGCTTTGCAGAGGGGAGAGTGAGGGAGGAGGGGGAGAAGGCTGGACAGTGTGTACACACACCAGTTCCCCAAGTTGAGGGTAAGTTTTATGTATTCTAAACACATATCAATAAAGAGGATAATTTTTGAGGAAAAAAAAAGAAAAGTTTGTATTCTGAGGTGATGAGTGTGCATTGCCCCGAGCTGAACAGCACATACTGGAAGCAATTGTTGAAGTGCCCTCCCTGAATCCGTAGGAAGATACAATTACTGTCTTTTTAAATAAATCAGTAAAAGTGTTTTTAAAGAGTCATTAGAAGCTGGGTGAGGTGACACACTCCTTTAATCCCAGCTACTCCAGAGACTGAGGCAGAATGATCTCAATTTGAAGGCCAGCTTGAGCAAGTTAGTGAGATACTGTTTTAAAATAAAAAAATACATAGGACTGAGTTAGCAAAGTTGTAGATACTTGCCTGTCGTATGTGAGTGCACACCCACACACGCACACACACCTCAGTAGATATTCAAACAGCAGCAAGAAAAGTATAATTTTAATGGAAAAATTTTTATGTAGTACTGTGGATCGAATCTAGGCACGTTCCACCACTGAGCTATATACCAACCATTTTTATTTTTTTTTATTTTGAAGCAGTTTCTCACTTAGCTGCCTGGCTGACCTTGAATTTATGGATCCTCCTACTTCAAGCCTCCCAACTAGCTGGAGCTGCATCTGTGTGCGACTGCGCCGAGTGACACACATTACTTAATAAGACACTAAGACACTTGAGACTATTTCTGAATTATTTTTGTATGCATGTTTTTAATATTTATTGTTGGAATGAGACATAGTTATTACTTGTGTGTGTGTGTGTGTGTGTGTGTGTGTGTGTGTGTGTGTGTGTGATGGTACTGAGGATGGAACCCGGGGCCTCTGCACTGAAACATATCCTTAACCCATTTTTTAAAATTATTATTTTGAGACAGGGTCTCTCTAGGTCTCTCTAGATCAGGCTGTGCTAGAGCTTGTGATTCTTCTGCATCAGTCTCCCAGAGTGCCGGGATTACAGGCCTGCACCACTAGGCCCAGCTAGAGACAGAGTTTAAAACCGGTTCATTGCCTTATAGATGCAAGTTCTGAGAAATTTTGTCATACAAACAAGCAGATGCAAAAGAGTATGTTGTCGTAGGAACGCCATTTAGCTCTCTGAACTCCTTCTGAGTTGCACATGAGAAATCATGAAAGAGTATCTCACTAAAGCTTGTTAATGCTTTGCCAGCCACCACTTCTGGCTTTAGTTACATCGGTAGCCAATCACAGGGAACTTTGACTTTCAGACTAGCCAATCAGCACAGAGTTTTCTTTTCACTTAGTTCATCCTGCGTTAGTGATTTTTATATCAAATTAATATACATGTTATATTGCCAGAACTTTTCAAACTTTGTATTGAAGTATAATATACACATAGGAATAAAGTAAATTTTTAAAAATTTAACTTTTTTCTTTTTTGTAAATACATGAATTCCAAATTCTGTAACACACTAGAACCACGGGGTTTGAGGAATTAGTTTCTGTTTTCTTAGGACCAGTATGTAGGATTCTCTCTGCATTTGGAGCCCAGGGGTTCTTCCATCCCAGGAGAACCAGGTTTTGTGTCAGGAGCACGTTCCCTTTCATTTTGCCTTTCAGGGTGGGGAATGTTCCCCTGCTCTCTTTCTCGGGTTGCACTATGTAGCTCAGGCCAGCCTTGAGCTCTTCATCTGCCGGCCTTGAACCTGCGATCCTCCCCCTTCGGCCTCTGGAGAGCTGGGATTGATTACAGGTGTGAGCAACCAGGCCCGGCCTTCCAGGACTGATTATTAGAAGGGAGAGAGGCAGAAGAACCCACACTGCACTTGGACCATGAGTGAATTTTCATTTAAATTAATTGTAGGAACCAGACCCTCCCCGGAAATAAGGGCCTCATATTCCCCAGAGGACAGCCTCGGGTCACGACGCCAGCTGGAAGACTGCATGGTGAGCCTGTTTCGAATCAGGCTCACCCTATGGCAGTCCTGGGAACCAGGTGTCCCATGCTTCTCTAACCCTTTATTCTGATATAAATTGACATTTCCCTGCAGATAAATAAATGAAACAATTTCAGTTATCTCCAGAGGTTCCAGAAACTTCAAACATGAGCAAAACACGGATAATCCACTGAGGAAAAGGGGTACTGGACTCTGGTGGCAAACAACATGCATGACTGGAATGAGCAACTGACCTAGAGACTGTCCAGGATCAGTACAGGCTGGGCACCTGCAAGGCCGACTGCAGTGACCAACGTGATTGTGAGTGATTTTGAAATATTATGTTTCTTTATACTCCTACCCACCAGATAAAATACATAGGCAATACACTCATGGAAATAAACACAGCAATTAAAACATCAGTGATGCAAGTTTAGCAAATGTTTTCAGCTTAGGTTTAGCTAAATATTATATTAGCAAATATTTATTGAATCTACTGTGTGCCAAGAATATAATGGTAGCTAGAGATTTTCAAAAGAATTCTATCCTACTTTGCTGATGGCAGGCTGGCGGGCATGATGCCCATCCTCTGGCTTCCATGGCTGTAGGCAATCCTCAGTGTCCTCTTCTGGAAAGTGGAAACAATCTGTAGTTCATACTCTTGTTGTGGGCTCGAGGAGATAGGCATGCTGCACATACTCAGGAAGTAACGTCACTACTGTCGCTGTTGAGGGCTTTGTGTTTGTTTGGTTTTTTTTTTTTTTTGGCAGAGTCTCGCTCTGTAGTCTAGGATGGTCCTGAACTCATGATATACCCCACGTGGGCCTTGAATGCATGGAAATTCTCCTGCCTCAGCCTTCTGAGTGCTGGGATTACAGGTTCATAACACCATGCCTGGTTTATGTGGTGCTGGAGAATCAAACACAAGGCCTTGCATTTGTTAGGCAGGCAGTCTGACAGCTGAGTTCTGCCCCCAGCATCTGTCACTCTTGTTTTTTCTCTGTTTGTTCTAATATTTGCCCTAGTACTGCTAAATGATACTGAGCCAATAAAATAGTGGACTGGTAGCAAATAGCAACAAACATTTCGAAGGACCACTTCACTTGCAGGATAAAGGGAGCATGCGGTCAGCACAGCAGTTCTTCCTGAAAGCGTGGTTTCATTTATAATATTTAATTCATCTTAATGCTAAATATCTTTTAACATGCTTATTTTTCCCTTTCACTATTCAGTGGAGTCACAGGCCTCATTATCTGAAAGATTCTAGTGTATTCAAATATGTTCCCATCTTTTTTATTTTTAATTTTGAGACAGGGTCTTGGTCTTGCTAAACTGCTAAATTGTCCAGGCTGGGCTCAAACTTTCAATTCTTCTGACCCAACCTCCCAAAAACCTGGGATTACAGGCCTGAGTCACCAGACCCAGTTTTCCATGTCTCTTATTGGCAGAATCTGTTCCATATGAATTACTGTAAGCTTCTCTTATATAAATTATACAAAATAATTTCAGAAAATCCACGTACTTCCTAGATACATAAGCACCTAACTGGAAAAACAGTTCACATTTTTGAGAACTGCCAGTGGAATTGAGAAAGTCAAAGGCTCAGTACATTTTTGAGATGAGCGTGCCAAGAACCATCAGGAGCATGTAATTGTCAGAGTATTTTTTTTAATGTCTTTTTGTTTTGTTTTGTTTTGAGACAGGGTTTCTCAGCCCAGGCTGGTCCTGAACTCACTATGGAGCCCAGGCTGGCCTTGAACTCACAGCAATCCTCCTGCCTCAGCCTCCTGAGTGCTGGGATTACAGGCATGCGCCACCACACCTATCTATGTGGTGCTGGGGAATTGAACTCGGGTACTTAGCGCTTGACTTAGCGCTTACTAGACAAATGCTTTAACAGCTGAGCCATTCCTCCAGCCTCTCCTACGTCATTTTGGGGGCTAGTGTTAGAGGTCAAAAGGGGCAATCCTTCCCCTTTTCCCAGTTGAGCCTCTGGGGTCTTTCCTAGGCCCCTTTCCTGCTGGCTCGCCTTTGCCTGCTTCTTGGTCTGATTAGTGCCTCCAGGCACAACATCTACCAAATACTGTGGAAACTGTTGGAAGTAAAAGAAGACATTGTCCATGTCTGTGCACCATATTGGAAAACAGCATCCTTCAGGGTCCCACATCCTGTTTGCACAGATGGTCTGCCTGGACTACTTGCATACATTCTTGACATTGACCTGGATCCAATTCTTAATCATCAAATATGGTGTTGGGTTATTAAAATATGGAATCTTAACTAAAACCTAGGAACTGGAGAGCAGGCTTGTTAATTAATAGCTCCACCCAACTGCATTTACGTAGCCTGACTGGGCGGGAGGAGGTATCAGACGCACTGGAGTTTCCTTCAGGTTCGTTCCCATTACACTTCCTTTCTCGTATCAAAGCCAGCAAGCCAGCCTTCAGGCTTCACTAGTACCTCACATGATGTTGTTACTCTCCATTTGTTATCCTGTTTGAAAACTTATGCCCAGCTCCAGAACTGCACACACCATGGAAGAGGGGAATTAGGAAATGTGTTTTGTTGTTTTTTACAGCCCTGTTTTCCATCCTCTCACACCCACACCCATGTACAGATCCGAGGCCACCGTCTCTCACCAGCATGCATTTCTGCCTACACTGTCCTCACTCATTAATTTATACAGTTCTGATTCATCCAACAGTCACACACTTCCAACAGGTGAGCACCTCTGGGCAGTCACCTGGAGACACTTCTGTCATAATACCGATATTTCCTGGTGCTGTTACGTGTCACCCTGATTTTCCAGACCTAAGATGTTGACAGGGTGGAATTCTGGATGCATATTATATTCCCTTAAGACATAAGTGCATTTTTTCCTTCCTTCTCTGTTTCAACAATTATTTTCTGTGTTTCTAGCCTCCTCAAAGTTCCTCTAGCTGCTCCATTGTCTCTGTGTCGCTGCTGTTTTCTCTCCTAGCCTGTCATACAGCACTTTGTTGTTCTGGTATTACATTAGTCACAGATGATTTCTGTGAGACCCATTAAGGTAAATAATGAACCATGAATCCGTGGACAAAAATGTGGATGTTTCAAGAGGGGGAAGCGTGTTGATGGGAAGGTCTCAGCTTGGTCTGGCTAAATTTAGCTGGATGGAGTTAGTCACCTTCCCTTTGTCCTGCTCTGTCATTCCTCTCTCCCTTCTGACACATTCCTTAGTTCCTCACAAGCTCAGCTTTTCAAGTTTCCCATCTTTGTTCAGAAAGAACAAGCAACCCAGTCGTTGGATAGTCAGCCACCCTCTGCCAAGCTTTTCAATCTGACCCCTCCATTTGCAGGATGGCTGCTGGCAGTCATTCCTTTGGCAGGTGCCCCACCCCCGCCATAGCTGATTGGACTAGGCATAAATGCCTGATCCAAACTGTCAACCTCACTCATTCTCCACAAATTCAGATCCATCCTAAAACTTCAGGTTCATAGGACCTAGTGGCTCATGCCTCTAATCCCAGCACTCTGGGAGGCTGAAGCAGGAGGATCACAGGTTCAAGCCCAGCCTGGCCAGCTCAGCAACTTGGCAAGACCTTGTCTCAAAAAAAAAAAAAAAAAAAAAAAGAGCTGGGGATGTAGCTCAGTGTGAAGATCTGGGCTCCATTTCTGCCATCACAACAAATAGTCACTCGAACGAAACACACACACACAAACACACACACACACACACACAACTTCAAGATCATGTTTGATTCAAACTGCGGTCTGCTCGCCACATGTAGCAGGCCAACAACCCTGGTATTCTTCTTAAAGTGTGCCATCCAGTGCCTCATAGACGCCTTGGTCCTTCTGAGAGCCGACAGGCTTGTAACTTCCCTGAGCAGAGCTCGGCAGCTCTCATGTAGAAACAGAGACTGGGCAGTGGGGCTGCTCCGAGGCTGCGGGAAGGTGGGGAAGTGTTATTGAGCCAAGAATGCAAACTACGACTGTACACACGGAAAAGAAGTGACGTAAAGCCAGGCCTGGTGGTACAGGTGTGTGATCTCAGCCTTCTGGAGGCCCAGCGGGAGGATGACAAGTTTGAGCCCAGCCTGGGCAACGTAGAACTAAGCAACTTAGTGAGACCCTGTCTTAAAATATAAAATAAAAAAGTGGGCTGGGATGTAGCTCAGTGCAGAAGTCCTGGGTTCACTTCCCAATACAGGCAGGAAAAAGAAAAGTTTGACTTGACTGGCAAGGTCATGGAGTACTGGAGCAGAGGAGGCTGCTGCTGAGTGTGGGAGGTCAGAGCTGCAAGGCATCATGAGACCCAGGGGTTGTTGAGCCTGGGGCAGGGCTGCTGAGGGGACAGGGAGGGAGGTGAATTGCCACAGGACCAGCCTTTGGCAGAGTCACCTGTGTAGCTGGCTGTGGCCTCCCAGGGTGATGACTGGAGGCCAAGGGAGCCTGTAAGAGGGAACCAAGTTCTTTCAGCTGTGGTGGTGGTGGTGGTGGGGGGGTACTTAGAAGTAGAATATTGGAAGAGAATTGCAGCTGAGCTCTGCGGAGCAGTCTCTGGTCATTTTGGGTTGGGGTATTTTGAGGAAAGGGAAGAAGGGGCAGCCTGCCTAGAACAAGGCCCTACCAGAAGGAGTCCTGGGAAAGAGGCATTCTTATTAGTGCTACCGATGTTAGTCTTCTGTATAAGAGCTTTCCAAAATGGGGTGAGGAGACTACACCTCCATGACAACCTGTGCCAGGTAGGGGGTCACCCCACTTGTGGCAAGGGCCAGCGTGGATCATCTGTGGCCCATGTCTGAAGTGAGTCATCCCAAACCAGAGGGTCTGCACGGTAGTGGGCAGTCCCCTCTTGCCAATCTTTGTGCCTGCCAGTGGAGCCATCCAGCCACGGGGGCTTCTTCTGGAACGAGGGTCATATGAATCCCAGGGCTCTTGGGGGGAGGTAATCACTCCAGGAGTGAGGCAGAGGTGGGGGGCATGGGAATGGGCAGTAGCTAGAACCTCACTGTCCAATCCACCCTTGGGGTTCCCTCCTGGATGGCACGGCTGGCCCTGGCTGGTCCCAGCAGCCAGAGAAGGGGCTTAGAAAACTTTGAGAAAGGTGACTCTGGCAACCAAAATGCACTTAGTTGAGATTTGGGATGCTTGCTAGGACCCCTACGTAAGGAGGCAGGGCTTCTCCGGCTGGGTTTCCACCCTGAGGTGCAGCCATGTGCCTAGGTCTTGGGAGCTGTCCAGGCTGCAGATAAAAACCCAGGAGTCATCGGACTGCTGAGAATAACTTTATGGAAGCTGAGGCTTCTGAGGCTCCTTGTTCTCAAACTCTCAGCTCCTCAAAATGTGAGAGAATGCTTCTTTCCTTCCCAGGTGGACAGAAGGCTTTAGCCAAGCATTTCCCACCGGACAGTTTCTAAAACTCCATGGTTTACGTAAGCCTCCAAGAACTCTGAGCCTGAAAAGAAGAACAGTTCACATGGAGGAAAAGCACAGACCCAAATCTCCTCAGGACCCGGAGGGAATGCTGTCGTCTCTCAGTGCCAGGCTGGTGTCAGCCAGCACCATTTCCCCCACCATCTGAACAGCGTGGTTTGTTTTAGTCTGCTGTCTGTTTAGCTGGGGGAATAAATGATCAACATTCAAGTCTGCTGGAAACACACTGCTGAGTGGTGCCCAGTAAATATTGGCAGCGATGAGGCCGTTAGCTGTCTCTGTTTTATGCACCATCACGTGGGGACAAACCCACACAGTTTGTGGGCCAAGTGCTGAAGATTCACTGTCTCACAGACGAATGACGTCTCTGATGTCTGACAGTGAGGAGGAAGAGGCGCAGGTAGACCTTGCCCCCAGGCCCCAGGTCCGAACGTGGTCCTTTTTTGTTCCTGAAATGTTGGACGAACCTGTTTGAGAAATGGCAAAGTTCCACTAAGCCAGCTCAGATGTTTGAGGCGGTAACCTTTCCAACCAACAATAAAATTTCATCAAGTCAAAATAATTGGAAGAATGGTTAAGCTGAATTAGATAAAAGTTTGAACTATTTTTAAAAGATATTCAGCTTTGTCTTTTCAAGGCCGTGATCCCACTTGAAGAAACAAACATTTATATAACTTCTAACACTAACAGTTTGCGTGTAAGTTATGCTGTTAAAGATATTTCAGGTGTTTGGGGAAATATATACATTATATATAATATAAAAATATATATGATATAATATATAAGTGATATATAATTAATTAGTATAATTAATTTAGTATATAATATATAATACATATAAGCAAGCTGAAAGTCACAATGTAGAAGTGAATATTATGCAAGCTATATATTTAAATTGATATGCTTGTTTTGTTTAATGGAATATATATATATATATATATATATATATAATTTTTTTCTTTCTTTCTTTTTCCCTTTAGACAAGGTCTCACCATGTAGTCCAGGCTGGCCTTGAACTTACTGAGTGGCCCAGTTAGGCTTGTGATTTTCCTGCCTCAGCTCTGAGTACTGGGGTTGCAGGCTTAAGCCACTCAGCCTGGCAATAATTAACCAAATTGACTGCTTAAACTCTAGAACTAAGACTCAAACACAACCCAGGAAGTCTCGTTGTTTTTTCCACAGCTGAAAATTACAATTTCAGAACAGCTCGACCAATCCAAGTACATTTAGAAAGCGGCAAGAACCGTCCTCTCCACTGGTGGCAGCTTGTGGGCTGGGACCCTCTCACCCCGCAGGCGTGAGCGCCGGCAGGGGAGGAGACACTCAGTTACCAGGCAAAAGCATCATCTCAGCCAAGGAACCACGGTGAGCATTTGGAGATGCCTATTTTTTAAACGTTATGTTTTCTCTCTGCGTGGATTGTTTGGCATCGTTTCTGCTCTCACAGAGGCACAGCGGTGACATCTGTCCCTCTCACTTTTGTCCCCTCACTTTCTGATCTGTCCAAGGAAAACAGAACTTGTCCGGCTGCTTGAAAAATAGAAGCATTTCTGAGCTGCTGCGTTCCCTCCAATCACTCCCATTCATCCTGCCTGCTGGTCATGCACTCCTGTTACCTACCTGTGTGGATTCTTTGTATTTGACTACCCTCAGTCTCTCTCTCTCTGTGTGCTGGGGATTGAACCTAGGGCCTCTGCACCAAGCTAGATCCCCAACTCTTTTATTTTATTTTTAATTTTTGAGATAGGGTCTCCCACGTCACTGAGTTACTCAGTCTGGGCTCAAACTTGTGGTCCTCCACCCTGGGGCCTCAGCCTCCCCAGTGCTGAGAGTTCCCGCCAATACCACCATGCCTGGCTCTTCAGCCTTGCTCTGTGGAGGTATTGGGACATAATGGAGCTTGTGTTCTCCAGCTGTGTTGTTTAAAAGCGAGGAGAGAGGTTTCAGGACTCCTCCACTTCCTTTCTTCCAATCGACTTCTTCCCCCTCCTCCCCCAAGGCTGAGTGGCCCAGACTCCCTCTTGAAGGCTGTAAGTGGGAGGCTGTTGAGCAGCTGGGGCGTGACCCCCGCAGGGGAGGCTGCCTGGGGCTGGCCGCAAAGCCCTCCCTGGCCTGGCTGGGCTCCCAGCATGGGAGGAGGAAGCGGCCTACCTGGAGACACTGAGGCGTCCCTTGCTCCTGAGTTGTTCGGGAGGAATTCTGGGATCCACATCTTAGGGGGTGGGGGTGGGGGGATAAAGTCAAAAGCAAGGCACAGGTACTTCTGCGGCATGGTGTTAGGCTCTTGTAATGAACTAGCTTAAGCTCAAAGCAAAAACGGACGAAAACAGGGCCTGCTGGCAGCCAGCTGCCCCCTCCTGGAGGGAGGAGCAGCTGAGACCTTCCATCCAGCCCCAACGTCTCACCCCGAGGTGTTTAGTGCTACAGTGTGAGGAAACACCAGGCCGTACAGGGCAAACAGTTCAAAGATCTTTATTTTCCAGCTGGAGGATGCCTTCTCGGTTTGGTGAGCCATCAGTACTGGTTTCACTCTGTTAGGAACGTAACTGTCAAGAGTGTAGCTAACGCCATGATGCCTGCCCACGAAAACACGCTCACACTGACCTCACAGGTGAATGGGACGGCGCTGGACTTCAGGGCGGGGCACCTGCTCTGCACACCAGCCAACCCCAGTGGCACCGACGAGAAGAGACCCTGTCCTGGAAGGCGGAAGGTCGCAGCAGAGGGGCCCGTAAAGACCTGAGCTCCGAGGTCCGCCTGCGGCCTCAGCCTCACAGGAGTGATTCTGCGACTCTCCACGGGGACTGACCACTGCCTGGGCCTCTGCTGGACTTCTCCAGGCCGTGGACTCCGTCTCAGACTTGAGTCATCGAATCTTGGGCCTCTGGTGAGACTCTCTTGAGATCGAGACCCTCTGTAGGGTTGACACGCTCTCCTTAGACTGAGGCCCCCCTTGAAGATTGAGACTCTCTTTCAGAGACCTCCTTTCCGCCCTCTTTTGACGTTGTTAACGTGTGTGTTACTAGTTTACGCTCGCATGACTCGTTGCTAATTTGGTTAGTGAACTGAGTCTGTGTGACAAATATTTAAAAGACCACACGGACTCTTGTGTCCTGATTCCAATGCCATAAATATAAACCATGACCACCGCTCAGGCACAGTCCAGTGCACAGGAGGCGAAGCTAATGCTGTGGGGTTTTGGCAGCCTCTGGCCAGCAAGGAGCAGTTCCGAACTGCGCACCCTAATTTCATGTTATTGTAAAAGGCAGAGTTTGGGTTTTGGATTTTTTAGACCTCTCAGGCTTTGATTACACAAAAGGATCTGTAGGGTGAGAAGTACCTATTTAACATACATAACCTGTTGGGCATCAAATAAGCCTTTCCTTTTTAATGAACAAGATTTCTACAAAAAAAAAGGGGGGCTTGTAGACCCGGCTGCATTTTACTTATTCTCCCAAGCATGAAGTCTACCACGAGGAGGCAGTGTTGACACACAATTTCAGAGTAAGCTCGACGTGAGTCTCAGGGTGGTGGCGGGCGGAAAGGATTTGAACAATCGAAGGATGAAGACTGATTGGTTAATGGCTACAATACCGTGCGCGGCACTGAAGTTCCGAGGAGAGTCATAAAGGCACGTGCACCTTCCGCAACAGGGCAGGCGGCTCGGCAGCCTCCTATGCAGGAGAGCATTCCTGCTAGCGAGAGCGCAGTGGCACCCAGTGGCTTTCCCTGGCCTTCGCCTTCGGGGACGAGTGCCGCTCTGCGGCTCTGTGCCCTGGCAGGCGGGCTGTTGGCTCTCTCTGTAAGACAGTGCTGGACATTGCTTTGCCCTCACGTCCTGCCAGCTCCTCTACAATAGCAGCGTACTTGTGACGTAGGTAGGCGCTATTGTTATTTTTTAGTAGCTGGAGAAACGGAGGTATACAGATCTCACAAGGGACTTAAGTTGTGGGATTACAACAAGAATCAAGTACAACCAGGAGAGTCTCTGCCATTCTTTTTGAATAGCGGGCAGAAATGGCCATTTTGGAACAGCTCGAGCAACCCGAGGGCGTTGAGAAAGCCGGCTCGTCCCTTGCCCCTTAAGGGCAGTCATGTTTGCTACACAGACTTCCATCATCTTCCAGTGAGCTCGCCAAGTACAACCAGTGTTCTCAGCCTGGAAATCACAGCTAGCACTGGGAGGTCTCCCCCCCACCCCTTTCTCTCTCTCTCTCTCTCTTTCTCTCTCTCTCTCTCTCTCTCTCTCTCTCTCTCTCTCTCTGTCCCTCCTTTACACTCCTAGAGCAGGGGCCCTCAATCTTCAGGTAGCAGACCAGGTGGGGACCCTGGCTTTGAGGAAGCACGCTGAAAAACAGCTGGCAGGAGGTGGGCAGGGAGTGAAGCCCCACCCTAGACCGACATGCGCCTATCACGTTCTCACGCTGCTGCTGATTGACAGAAGGCGGGGCTTCCCCCTCCAGCAACCCACTGCCAAACAAGTACCCCTTCTCCCTCCCTTAGAATGGCCCTCAACTAAGTTGGTCCCTGGTGTCAGATAGTTGGGGATCCCTGTTCTGTAGTGTTAGAGGCTCACTGCCCCCTTGCCTGGTTGGAGGCATTTAGGTGGTTTGAGTAGGATGTAGAGGCGTATGTACCAATCTCTCCTTCCTCCTGCTCTCTGATCAAGGCTAGAAGTGAGTCAGGAAGTAAACAGAACTCTGTACCTGTCTAAGTGGGACCCCGGGGCCTTGAGCACTTACTGCAACCATCAGTTCCATGTGACTTTCTTATAAGAATTATCTTACAGTGGATGGTCCCCCTACCTGAAGTGTCCCTTTGCAATGTTTTACAAACTGTGGGTCAGATCTCATAGAAACCCAGTGGAAAGGATCTCAGCCAGGATGTTCTATTAGTAAACTGGAAAGGAAAAAGATTAGAAAATACCAGAGTGGCTCATACATTTTATTTCAGTGGTTGTAGGTCTTACTGGACCATTATATAAATTGGGATCCTTACTAGGGGCTATAGTTCCAAATGGTTGGAAGCCACTCTCCTCTTCGCCTCATCTGTCCCTGCTGGTCACTGTGTCACTTAGGACTGCTTATGTCTTATCCTCCTTGAAGGCCTTCCCATTTCCTGACCTTGGATTAATGTCTGGATTACTTTTACTTTGCTTCTGTGATTTTTGTAATACCTTACACACTGTAGGTGCTAAGGAAACCTGTTTCAGGTTCACTTTGTACTCTTCTTCTTCTTCCTCTCTCTCTCTCTCTCTCTCTCTCTCTCTCTCTCTCTCTCTCTCTCTCTCTCTCTCTCTCTCTCTGCTTCTAAACAAGCTCCTAAAGCACTAAAGCATTCTTTTATAACTTCAAATTGCTCTGTTGGATTTTACTTTGTTCAGCTAACACCAGTTCTATATAGAGGCTGGCGTGAATTCAAACATTGCTTTTTAAATCATCATCTTTATTTGTAAGCACCGTGGCCCAAATGCAGAGAAATTCTCTGGGTATAGCTGTGCAGATCTGCTACTGTGCAGATCTGAATTTCTGCTTCTCAAAAAGCTCTCGCAGCTGTTGCTCGGTGGTGGCTCCCTTCTGCTGCATCAGCTCGGTTGTTCCCTTGGTCACTCCCCAGGCATCCGGCTTGGACATGGAAGGGTTGTAGGGCCTGCCCGAAGCTATGCGAAGATTTTGCCAGTATTCCTTCCGGGCCCTGCATGAACAGAACACACAGCTCAGACCCTGCCTCTGGCATTGGCCCCCACAACTGACCTGGAATACACCCATGGGGTCACCTTGGGATTCCAAGAGTACATCAGTGAAAGCACCCTTATTAATCCAGACCAAGATATTTTTACATCATGATCTGTGGGTCTAACATGGTCGTGAATTGCTTAGAGTTTATAGAGTGGAAACATTGTCTATGTAGTTCATATCCTCAGATTCTGACCCTGTCCCTCGAGGACCTGTCCAACTTGCTGCTTTCCTCCCAGCCCAGGATGGTCTCCGCACCACGACTCTGCCCCTCTTCCTGCCTCCTCTCTGTGTTTCCACCACCTCCTTCCCGCTCTGGCCTCGTCATGTCTGGTAGCCCATCTGGAAAGTTCTGCTCAAGGTGATTACAGTGTACTAACTTCCACATCTAACTGCACTCTGGGCTGACACCCTCCCGGCCTCTCACTTCCTCTGAGTGGAGTCACGTACCATCACAAGCATGCGTGGCACAAGCTCCCCCACGTCCTGCCCGGGGAGGTGCCCTCTATCCTGCTCTGCTCAAGCTCCCAGTGCCACGTGCCATTCTCTCCCTGCCTCTCAACTCCTTCCTCCACGCAGTTCTCGCCTGGCGGTGGAGCTCATTCTTCCAAATTCGGCTCGGGGATTCACCTTTCTCAGACATCCTTCATTACCCGCCTCTACCTTTGCTCCTGTGGGCCATTAGCTGAGGCCTGCACAGCCGTGTGCAGCTTCATCCTTGAACTGACTACAATTTTTAAATGACCCTTTTTATCCTTTTGTCTCATAGACTGTTAACCCTTTTGGGGGCAGGGCTGCACAATATCTAGCTTATTACCTGAGTGTCCACAACAACTTAGTGACTATCAGCTGAGTGGAGGAGGCCCATCCTCCAGCCCCTCCCAGCTCTCCCCGTGGAATTCTGCTTACCCTCAACACTCAGCCCGGAACACTTTCCTTCTAAAATGCCTTTTCGTTAGGCAGAGCTAGTTGTTGTCTTTCCTGTGCTGTGGTTTGGATCTGGAGTATCCCCACAGAGCCTCATACACCTACGGATACAGTGTGCTATTTGGAGGTGGGGCCTGGCTGGGAGGGGCAGATGCTTGGGGTCTGACCTAGCGGGGTGTGTGCTGGTTCCGCCCTTCCTCCCAGTCTTGTCTCCATTCTGCCATATTGTGAGGAGCGCTGCCTCCAGCTCCAGCTCTGACCTGGAACCTAACCCCAGCCCCACGATGTGATTTCGCCATTTTCTAGCTACCCATTTATGAACAGACTGTGATTTTCTGAAACTGAACTTAAATAAGTCTTTCCTCCCTAAAGCAGTGGATGTTGAGCGTTGAGTCACAGCAATGAAAAGCTAACACACCTTATTTTTCTCTGTCCATGCCTCTCCTACAGAAGTTGCCACAGTGTAATACAAAGGCTTCTGACCCACTTTCTCCAGTGCACCAGGAGAGTCCTAAGCCAGAGAGGTCAGGTTTCTGTACAGATGCCCCTAGCATCTGTACATGCCCAATGGAAAAGTGTGTCTCCTGTTCATTACACATCCCCACCAACGGTGGGAACCTGAAAGCAGCCCTCACCTACCTTCTTTATCACTGCACTGTTGGCTCTAAAATCCTATACGCAAATGCATAGTTTGGCACTGTTATCTAACTCTTCTTATAACTGAATGTGATTCAATGACGATGCTTACTGCCTAGATGATGCTTTCCTGGGCACACAGTCCTACCTCCTGGCCACTGATATGTCCTGTATTCTTAAAGCCTTTTCCTGAAACCACCTGTTAAGGATGTCTTATTGACACCTCTACGAGAGAATTTGAGGAAGAGGAATTCCTCATCATCAGGTACCAAATTAGATGATCCTTTTAAGTGGCCTTGCTCGGGCCTGCTAATTGTCTAACCAGGTTTGCAATAGCCAGTGGAGATTCAAGTACCTACCTTGCCCTGATCCAGGGCTTGGTGTGCATGCCCAGGCCGCTCCCCCAGCTGCCATGCTTTTCCGAAGCTGGTGGCAGAAATCCCCTTTCTGGGGCCAGCTCCTCTGCAATCGCCCTGATGTGGTAGGGCTCGAATCCACAGCATCCGCCGATGTACCTGACTCCCAGGTTGTAGGCCTCCCGGGCGTATTTCTGAATATCCCACCTGGTCGCAACTCTGGGCTCCAGGCCTGGAATAAATGGCATTATGTCTGAATACTTTTCATTAAAAAGACTCAAGACAAATAGTGCTAACGTAGAATTTTCAGCAAATGAATTAAATAACTTGTAGATACAATATTGAATTCTTGCTGGCCTGGTAGTACAGGCCTGCAATCCCAGCACTCTGGAGGGCTGGGTCAGATGGATTGCAACTTTGAGCCCAACCTGGGCATCTCAGTGTATTAGGATGAATCTGTCTCAAAATCAAAAGTAAAAATGGCTGGGGATGTAGTTCAATCCTTGATTTAATTTCTAGTGTCTGTCTCATTTAGACACACACACAAATAATATTCTTAGGTTTTAAGAACCATTCACAACGTGGTGTTTACATATGCAGCTTCACACACTATGGCCTCCCACCTCCCTGGATGGTCCCCAGGACTGTGCCTCTGAGGTGGCCTGCACTGTTCCGAGGTTGGTCTAAGCACACTGTCTTCAGCAGGAAGGACGGTGTGTGATGGGAAACACGTGATTTCCTCCTTGCTCTGTCCTGGCACACTTGTCCTTGTACCAGTGAGGCACTGGAGGAATCTCAGGCACCATTATGGAAGGGCCGCGGCAGAGGAGCTGAGGCTGCCCATCACCAGATAACAGGAAACTGACGCCGATTCCCAAGTGTTCCCTCAGCAAGCTGGGAAGCAGCTGCCCAGCTCCCACCAGGCCTTTATGCCCACAGTCTTGGCTGGCACCCAGAGTGCAGCATCCTAAGAGATCTGGAAGGAAACTCCCAGCTCAGCTGATCCTGAGTTCCTGACTCACAGACATGGGACATAATGTTTGCTGTGTTTTTTTTTAAGCCAGTATGTTGTATAGTCATGTGTTACAATAGCAAAAATAACACAAATGCCTTGCAGATCGTCCTCTGCGGTTCTTCTGGGGTCACCGTTTACAGTATCTCTATGCCCCGCTATAAAACCTAGGATTCAATGCAAGGACTTTAGGAGGCAGTAGGAGCCTGGCTCTCTGCCATGCTCTGCTCCTACTGGTTGACTTCTTGTGGGCTGACGTTCCAAGCAGCCTCTCCTTCCCCAACCCCTGTCCCAACCCTCGCCTCCCCACCCCACCGCCCAAAGCTGGGCATGTGCAGAGGGCCCATCTCCCCTCCGAGATTCTCTCTCTGCTGCTCCATGGCATCTTCATTCAAACTAGGTGCTCAGTGACCCAGTACTTCGCAGGGTCTGGGGTATCTGAGCACTACTCCAAATAGAAGGAAAGACTTTAGAGATCACTAGTTTTACTGTTGGGTTTTTCTGAGGAGAAGCTCAAGATTTAGAAGCACTGCGGGACTTTTTCCCTGAGGCTCCCAACTCCAGGACGAGGAGCAGACCAGACCTCCAGGGGTCCCACCGAAGCACTGGCCACCAGCTCATACTCTACGTTTCTGTTCAGTTTTTTTTTTTCTTTTGTTAGCTGATCCCATCTTTCCCTTTTCTGGCTATCTAATAACCAGAGAATTTTGGCTTCAGGGATGAAACCGGGGGCAAGGGATGAGGGACTCCTCAGCCATTTCTTTACTATGAGTAAAAGCAGTCTGGCCATACTTATTGGAAATTCAGCAAGATGCAGAGAAAAACAAATGTGTGTTACCGAAGGGGAATTCTGGGAGATCGATGAACCCCTGCTTGTTGCAGTCAGGGGTGTGGTAGGCCAAGGGCTGGGTCATCAGGTGGGCTTTGAGCCCAGCGGCCTCCAAGCCCTCTTTCATGAGCTTCACCGCCTGTAAGCTGGCTGTAGGGTCGAAGTGGCAGTTCACGCCCACGATGGAGGCTCCTGCAAGGAAGAGGATGCATAGGGTTAAAGGGGCCCCAGATCCTGCAGGAAGCGTGTGTCTGGCGTGAAGGATGGGAAGTGCAGGGTTCAGCCCATGATTCCCGCAGACCCATCTTGCCTGTGAGCAAGAGTGATTGCCTGTAGGCCAGAAGTGATGCTTGGAAAAGTGCCCTAAGAGGTTGGTGTAACTGAAGGGTTCTGGGCCTGTGCTTAGGGGCAGGGGAGTAGCACAAGATGGGTTGTTGACTTTTTAAACCACTATTAAAGCTTTTTTTAAAACCTCAGTTTTGGTAGCCAGTTTCCCAATGTGTGACATTACTTCGCAAGGGCAACGATTTCCAACACTCAGCTGCTGGTGGCCCCTGTGGGTATGGTGGTGCCGTTCAGTTGCAGCATAAATAGATGTCCCCTTCCCCAAGCCCCTTTAGTGACTTCATGACAGCTGAAAGCAATGTGGGAAAAAGTTTTTCAGAAATCTGTTTTCTAGAAGGCACTTTGGGTCTAGGGTTCGTGGGTCAGAGAAAAAAAAAATGTCAAAAGTCCTTTGACTTGAGCTAATCCGCATGTCCCCAGCCCAGCCTCGCCGCCTAACAGCTCTTCACCTGCGCGGGCCTCCCCAGTCCCTCATGCACCTGGTCTTGTCTTCTCAACCCTTTCTTCTGAAACTTGTTGCCAGGGAATTTTGATTTACTGGGAGCAAAATATCATTTAAACACCTCCTTTTTTTCCCAAGAACTTTCTTGTACTCATTATAATTCTAGTCGTATACAGGCCAAAGATGACTTATCACGGCAGCCACTGGACATGACTTTGGAAACTTTCTCCTGGAAGGTTCTGATGTGATGCAGTGCTAGCCTCTCAATGGAAAGAACCTTCAAATACGAATTCTCTCTCTCTTTTTTTTGAGTTTTTAAGATTTTGGTAAACTATAAATTGGCCATTTTAAACATTTCAAGGGCACAGTTCAATTGTTTTACATTCAACATGCTGCACAACTATCATTACCTTTTACAAAATTTTTCATCATCCCAGAAAGAGACTCTGTACCCATTAAAGCAATCACTCCTAATTTCACTTTCCTCCTTGACTACCTGGGTAATCTACTTTAGGTCAAAGTGTTATCCTGCCATGATTGGGTTATTTCACTTAGTGTGATGGTTTCAAGGTTCATCAAGGTTGTGACAAGTATCCCTTTTGATGGCGAAACACTATCCCATTGCATAGGTAAGCCACATTTTGTTCATCCACTTACATGCAGAAGGACTCTTGGGTGGTTCTACCTCCACTGAGGACTTCTTTGGGTTGGACTTTGTATTGTGTGTCTTTAATATGGAGATACTGTGAAGGAGGCTGGGGGAGGTTCCAGTGGCAATGAGAGTGATGCACTACCCACACCCCAGGGCCAGCAGCCTGATGCCACCACCCTGCAGCTAGCATTCACAGAAGGTGTCTCCGTGGTCCTCTCTGGACAGGTCTATAGTCTTCACTCCCCGCTATTCCTCAGCAGTAGCCTCCGTCAATGTTGCCAGTGGCCCAGTGCTGCCAGGCCCGGTGAGGGACATCTCAGCATAGCCTCCCCGGCCCCCCCAGTCCCTTTCTCCCTGCTCTCGACTTCTAAGCGCTGCTCCTACTTCCCTGGGTGCTAAGGCAAGTGCAATGTGCGGACTCCTTCTCAGTCCTGGGACATCCCAGACCCACAGAGCCATCTTCCCTCCACTCCATCTGCACTTTCTTCCTGTCCAGGGAGTCCAACGCCACCTCCATCCAGATCTCGCCCTGCCCTCCCTCTTGAGCCCCAGCCTTCTCAATGAGCCCCAAATCCTGTCCATTTGACAGTGTACTTACTGTCCTCATTTGATTCCTCACTACTTTTTACCTTAATTTTTGGATGATGAGCCACCAGACTCTCTCTTTTGGTTCCTTAACTGTATCATACCGATGCATTAATCACGTGTGGGCTACTTAGTGGACATCTACATAGGTTAAGTCTCCTTGCAAAGGATATGGAGAAATACAAATATGGGACACAGTCCTGACACCAGGGATTTTATAATTTAGTCCAAAGCACTCCCAAGTTTTGTTCCATGCACACAAGGCCTTATGATTAGTAGAGTGGGATAGTAGCATTCACTGCCTTCCCTTCTCAGGGATGGGCAGTGCATATGAGTCTGTCGAAGCCCCTGATGGAGTGTATGGGGAAGACACCTGTCTGTCAGAGCATCTCCTGGGTGTGGGTGACTCGGAATCCTGTTGGTGTTCTCACAGGTGGGACAGTACCAGCCGAGGCTGTTCTGAAGGAATGATTAATTAGGAAGGCTGGTAGAGTGTGGGAGGAGGAGTGATAACTTGGATATGCAACTCCTTGGGTCTTGTTGATAAGAGCAAACTTGCCACTGCTTTTATATTTCCCATAAAATTAGAATTTTATACTTCTATTCCTAAATTTAAAAACTTACTATTTTTAAATAGCAACTATAAACAAGATTTTCATGAACAATTAGGAGCTGGACAGGAACTGGAAATCAACTGACTTGCCAGTCAACATTTTTCTATTTCGCATTGAGCTGGGTTCCTCCCGTTTTGAAAGAACTCGTCACCTTTCTCCTAACTGAAATGAAAATCAATGTTCAGGAGGAAAATTGTATAAAAAGATACATGAGGTTATCAATACTCCATGTCAAAAATTTTGTTTTGATTTATTATATCAATTATGAAAAGCACAGCATGCTCATTATTTATGAGAATGGAAAAATTCTGGCAAAAGACAGTTAGCTTTAAAGGCATTAATGCTCAACAACCTCTACCTGAGACAAGTTTAAAATAGAACAATGTGTCCTAGTGCTCCTTTGGACTTGCCAAAACCTGCTTGCCTTTGCAGGTGTTATCTCCAATTCAGTCTGATTGTCCCTTGCAAATGGTTGATATGTGTTTGCATGTGTGTGATATGCACACATGTGTACATGCATGTGCGTTTACATTTTTTTCTTTGGGACTTAACACTGATATTATCAATTATTCCTAAACAATGTAAATGGATGGTTTCCCTGTTAGCGAAAGGAGCACGCTCTGGGTCCCAGAAGAACTCACACTCATGTGCATGTGTGTTACTCTGGAGAGGGATGGGATCTGTGCTCACCTGCTTTCACCAAGCGCACGGCACACTCGCCCGGGGGCACACCGTGCAGGTCTCCCTCGGGGCCGATGCACATGGTTGCTGCCACAGGTTTCCCAGAAGCTTTCAGGGCTTCCACTGCCCACACAGCTTCCTCAACATGTTCAAAATACTGAAATAAATCAAGGTTACAGTCCTTTTAGTCAAGCTTTCCACAAAACAATAACACCACTTATTTACAGGTATTTTTCTTTTTCTTTTCTTTTCTTCTTTCTTTCTTTCTTTCTTTCTTTCTTTCTTTCTTTCTTTTTTTCTTTCTTTTTTTTGAGACAGAGTCTTGCTCTGTAGTCCAGGCTAGTCCTGAGGTCACTATGTAGCCTGGTTGGCCTTGAGCTCATAACAATTCTCCTGCCTCAGTCTCCTGAATGCTGGGATTACAGGTGTGTTCCACCATGCCCAGCTTGTGTGGTGGTGGGAAATTGAACCCAGGGCCTTGTGTTTGCTAGGCAAGTGCTCTAATTGCTGTGCTATTCCTCTAGTCCCTCCTAACTCATTTTTAAGCTTTTTGATTTTGAGACAGAGTCTCACCAAGTTACTAAATCGGCCAGGCTGGGCTGGAACTTGTGATCTTCCTGCCTCAGCCTCTCAGGGTGCTGGGATTAGAAGCCTGAATCATCAATCAGGCTGGCTTCTATTATTCATTTTTAAAATTGAATAGAATGGAAGGCTGGACTACCAAGTGATAACCTTTCTCAAACAAAAACCAAAGCAAAGAATGGAAAGGTACTGTGAATTGTAGTCAAAAGGTCTGAAAAAGACGTTAATAGATTACATAAATCAAATTAAACAGGAACCTTAAATTGGAAGGATGGGCAAAACCTAACTAATGCTGTTCCCAGGCATGGCAGGTCACTTCCCAGGGCAGCCTCACAAGGGCCAAGGCACAGGAGGTGCGCGCCAGGCACTGGTCTTCCCCTGGCTGCACGTGGCTCACCTCTGCGATGAGGAAATCCACATTCTTCTTCATAAAGACCTCTAGCTGTTGCTGGAATATTTTTTTAACTTCAACTTCACTCTTGCAGCTGAGGTATGAAGGTGTCTGGCTCACGCCTCCTGCCACCAGGGCGTCCCCCTCGTCAGCCACCTGCCTCGCGATGTCACACGCAGCCTCATTGACTCTGCGCCCCTGTGGTGGTGGAGACAAAGCACATCCAAGTTCTCATGGGAAATTGAAAGAAAAGTCTCAAAGCTTATGTCTCAGTTTAGCTTTGCAATAGTGGTTTTAGTCTGGAAAAGGACAGTTATGGTCACCCACATCCAGAAGAATGAATCTAGACCCACACCCTTGGCTGTGTATCATACCAAGTCAAAATGGATCAAAGACCTAGACACTAAAAGAGAAATCCTGAATCTCCTGGAGGGTAAAATAGGGAAAACCCTGGAGGATGTAGGCATGGGCAAAGACTTCCTCAATAGTCACATGGTACAAGAGAAGTAACCTCCAGAGCCAGCAGATGGGATTGTGAAGTTAAAAAGCTTCTGAATGACAGAGGAACCAATTAACAGTGTGAATAGGAAAGTGACAGAACGGAAAAAAGTTTTTATTACCTCGACCTCAGGCAGGAGGCTAGAATATTCAAAGAACTGAAGAAAAATAGGCCCCTCAAAATCAAAGACCCAATTAAAAAGTGGGCAATTGAAGTGAATAAACAGCTTTCAGAAGAAGCACAAATGGCCACAAATCCATGAAAAAAAAATATTCAACATCCTTAGCCACTAGAGAAATGCAAATCAAAACAACACTGAGAGACCATCTTACCCAGTGAGAATGGCTTCTATCAAGAACTCGCAAAGCCATAGGTGTGGTAAGGTTGTGTGTGTCGGGGGGACCCTTTTACACTGCTGATAGGACCGTAAACTGGTACCACTACCATGGAAAGCAGTATGGAGATTTCTCAAAAAACTGAAAATGGTTATTTGTTTTGACCAAGTGATACCTCTTCTGAGTATCTTTAAAGATACACGCACACTACGTCTACAACAGCAGGACTACTAATAGCTGAACCATGGAAGATGCCGCAATATCCATGAATAGGCCAGTAGATTAAAAGTGTGCATATATACACAAAGGAGTTCCATTCTGCCATAAAGAGAGATGGATATGAATTGTTGATAGGTAAATGGACGCAACTTGAGACCATCGAGCTTAGCAAAGTGAGTCAGACTCAGATGATTAAATAACGCAGCGTCTCTCTAATACGAGAAACCCAGAGTATAAATAAGTAGCAGAGCTAAGTGGGTGAGATGTCAGGAGCCGGAGGGAGGAGGAGTGTGGGTAGAAGGGAGGGAGAGAGGGCGGGGAGGGAGTGTGAGGTTACTGAGATATGCATGTGCACAGAATTCTTAAGTTTAATGTAATCATTGTGTATTGCATATGCATACCAATAAAAATAGGGGGGGGCAGTTATGGAGCCGGCCCTACCATGTTCAGCAGCTTGCAAAAGCAACAGCAATCATAACGATAATAGAGAAGTCTAGTGGTGGTATCTGGTCTACCAGAGGTAACTATTTTTACATAAAAAATTTAATCTGGTGTTTTCTAACACTTAAGCTGTGCTTGGATGAGTACTTAGCAAATAACTGTGGTAGAAATAATATTTATTTATTTATTATTGAGAATAGGTTTCATTGTGTCATCCAGGCTGGCTGGGGACTTGTAATCCTCCTGCCTCAGCTTCCTGAGTACCCCGTGATTTTATAGCTGTGTACCCCATGAAGATTAAAATGCAACTAAAGTGACAATGGGTTTTATGGCTTTTGTTATGCATTTTCTCAGTTGATAAATGAATACCTAGTGAAGTCTTTTCTAATTTTTTAGAAAACCTGTGCTGAGTGGGGCTATCTTTTTTTTTTTTTTCTTTCAAGCCAGGGTCTTGCTATGACACCCAGGCTGGCCTCTAATTCCTGGGCTCAAGAAGTCATTCTCCTGCCTCAGCCTCCCAAGTAGCTGGGGCGACTGAGCCAGGTTTGGTTGGAGGTGTAGCTCAGGGGTAGAGCACATGATGTCCTGTGTTTGAGCCTGCCACTACCAAAATACCGAGCAAAGCAAAGCAAAGCAAAGCAAAGAGAAACATCCTTATCCTCAAAACCCATCACCACCAAATCGGAGCGCTATAGGTAGCCTGGACTGGCATTTTAGGACTCTGCAGGGTATGGCGAAGAAGACTCCTGGGAAGAGGGGGTGGTTTGCCCACCAGCACGGGTCCGGGGCGGGCGCTGCGCAGGCTTCCTGCCCCGCTGCTCACAGCCTCACCCCGGGCCACAGGCTCACACCGCGAAGCTCAGCGCTTGGTGGGGAGACAGGGACAGCTGACCCCCCACCACTCTCCTTCCATCTGCTTCTTTAAACGCCCTTCTGCTCCAGCTGAAGCCTGAGTGTTATTCACAGAGCTCGAATTTCTTGCAATAGTAGAAATAAAACAGAAAGCTGAAGAGGCTAAGGTGTTTCTCCATGAGAACCTGGAGCCGACCATGAGCGGGGGCCTGTAATCCCAGCACTGTGGGAGGCTGAGGCAGGAGGATTTCAAGTTCCAGCCCACCCCAGGCCACCTCTCTCAAAAATGAAACAAGCAAAATGGGCTGTGAATGGAGCTAAGTAGGGAGGTCCTAAGTTCTCTCAGAGGGAGGGAAGGAGAGAGAGAGAGAGAGAGAGAGAGAGGACCCTGGGGTGGCAGGCAGCGTCCCCCCCCACCCGATGGGTCTGCAGAGCCCTTTCGCCAAGGCCCCAGGACAGCTACTCACCGATATCTTCTCAGCAACGTAGTTCCCACGGTTCTCCAGCTTGTCCTCGCTCGCGTAGAAGGTGAAGGTCTGCATGACGTTGGACCCGGCTCTGAGGAACTCTCGGTGAAGCTGGCGAACTGGGTGATCACGAGAGGAAAGCCGTCATTTCTACCCATTTATTACCCAAGGTGTTCTCAACAAGCTCCTGGATAAACACATGTGCACATGGCCGCGAGGGCCCCAGCCACTTGTCTTTGGCGTGTCTGGAGTGCAGAGGGGTCCAGACATCTGCGGAATCTACGCTGGTGAGTGGGCTCGCGGGGTGGTCACGCTGGTATTTGCTCCTGTTCATTTGTCCAGTACCTGTTGACTACGTTTGCAGACAGAGGACGCACAATCACCCTGGACACTGCCGGCCACCCAGGGACAGCTGACTAACAGCCCAACTGCGTGGACGGGCTGTGCGGGTCAAAGAGATGGCCACCTACCACGGGGCAAGGTGGCAGAGGCCCCAGAGGAGGACTCCTCCGGGATGCACTTCTGTTTGTTTTTGAGGCAGTCTCACTATACAATCCAGGCTGGCCTTGAACGTGCTCTATTGCCCAGCCGGCCTTAAACTTGTGACCCTCCTGCCTCAGCAGCCCGATGCCGGGATTGCAGGTGCCAGCGCTTGCGGCTAGGGCTGCTCTGTGAAGAAGCGTCTTGACAGGCAGAGGGCACAGCCTGAGCGACGACGACTGGGCAGGAGCGGGAACCGCACTGGGGAACCACGTCATCCGGGGGTCTGGAGTTGGGAAGGGGACTGAGGATGGAGGGCACATAGCTCAGTATATCTGGCCAGAGGCCAAGCTGCAGGCCACAGGTGAGAGAGGGCATCAGCCCAGGGCTTCTGAAAGGTGATCCCACAGCTGCGTGGGATCAGAGTTGGAACAATGTCCCCAACAAAGGCCGGTGGGGAAGGGCGAGGTGCGATGGAGAGACTTATTCCTATGGGGCTTCTTCCTAAGGGGCTAAGTAGATCTCTTGCATAAACATTAGAGATGAGATCAGACCCACAGATACTCTTTTTGTGAGTGTGGTATTGAAGAGCCCAGGTTAAACAGACTCCAGGACAAGCTTCAAACTTACTCTAAAAGTTACTGAGATCATAAAACAATTGTAAAAGAATGCCCAAGGCCAGGATAGCCTTGGGGCACTTGGTTACCTAGTTACAGCCAATCAGAAAAGGTAAATACAAACCTGGCATTCCTGGGCCTGGGGCAGAGTCAAGAAATTATAGATAGTTGCCCAGTGACCACTGACCAATCACTTGACGCCCCTTTAGACCCTACCCAGGCCACTGAAACACCACATTGGGTTGGTTACCTCCAACAGACTCCTAAAAGGTCATGATTGGTGGTAAGAAAAGTTATGGCCACTCTGCCTCTCTAAGTAGTCAGCATCACCATCATTTACAATTGGTTCTATGTAAATGATAATGTACCCGTGTCACATCTCCTGACACCACCCCTGCCCCTACCCCATATAAACCCTGCTCATCCTTTGTTCTGGGCTCTCTGCCCGAATCCACTGTGTTGGTGACGTCTGAGAACCCGAGCTTAAGCCTGAATAAAGACTCCTTGTTATTACATGCATGTCTCAGACTCCTGGTGGTCTTTGGGGTCCCTGAGATCTGGGTGTAACAGGTATAGGCAATATTTTTTTTTTTTTCCCGCTGGGAATTGAACCCAGGGCCTTTGCTTTGAGCTACATCCCCAGCCCCTTTTACTGTTTATTTGAGTTGACAAGGGTGTCTCACTAAGTTGCTAAGCTGCCCAGGCTGGGCTTGAACTAGTGACCCTCTTGCCTTAGCCTCCCAGAAGTGATGGTATTACAGGCCTGTGCCACTAAGCCAGGTGGATTTTTATTTTTTATTTTTCCCAAATTATTCATATTTTTAGTCTTGTTAAAAGCTATTATTCTAAGATAGTGGAAAAACACTAACAAACAAAAGCCAGATATAGATTTTTTTTCAGCAAGGAAATTAACCAGGTAAATTAAGAAATCAATGATCCCCTCAGCCCCTGAAATTGCCATTGAATTTCAGAGGCCTATAATATCCAGAGTCCACGAATGAGGAGTAACTGTATCAGAGGGTAAAACTGTCTATACTGCAGAAGTTCTTAGCCTTCAAAGGATGGGCCTGTATTAATCCCTTCTGTATAGACGGCCCAGAACACAGAAGCCTGGGATTTTATTTTCAAATGAGATAAATAAGTGAGGTCAGAAAGCTACTGAGTTCTATTTTAATTCTGGTACTAGGAATAGAGCCCAGGGCCTTCATACTAAGCTATATTCTCAGCACATTTTTTATTTTTACTTTGAAACAGGGACTCATTAAGTTGCTAAATTGCCCAGGCTGGGCTCAAACTTGCTATCCTCCTGCCTCAACCTCCTAGAGGTCAGCTGAGCATGGACTTTATTTAGCAGGAGAATGAGGCTGATAGTTTCTAGATATCTTTTCTCCTTCTCTTTCCTATTTTCCCTCATTATAAGGTTCCTACATTCGTCCTTTAACCCATAAGAGGGTGTAACTATCCTGCAGCACACTGACATGGCTTGTGCTAATCATTTTGTGGCCTTAAATTCATCATGATACTATTTTTGTTTTAACATCATAGAAGCTAAATGCTCAGCATTACATGATACACACATACATACATACATACAGAGCATAGTTAGACATTAACATTGTAAATCTAGCTTGAGAAATGCAAGCTTCTGAGATTCCAAAGTGTTGTGGTTAGGATCTGGAGTGTCTCCCAAAAGTCTCATGTATTTTAGTGTTACGGATTTTCTATGGAGCCATGTAATGTTGGTGGATTGGGATCTGGCCTGTAGGGGTGGATTGCAGTTGTTGGGATTAGGGGCATGTGAGTTAAGACTAAGGGTGTGTGAGTTAAGACTAAAGGCGTGTGAGTTAAGACTAAAGGTGTGTAGTGGCCACACCTTCGATACCCGGATGCAGGAGAGTCTAAGACTGGGACTTGGACTAGTCTCAAGTAGTCTCTCTTGTCTGCCTGTGTGTGGTGTCCTGAGAAGCTGCCTCCACCTCTCTCTCTGCCATGTACTTCGATTGTTGCCGGCCACCCCTGAATGGACTGTGACCATCTGAAACTGTAAGCTAAAATAAACCTTTCCTTTCCTAAATTTGTGTGTGTCAGGTATTGAGTCACAGCAACGAAAAAGTAACTGAGACACAAAGCAAATTCTGAAAGGTCAAATAAAAGTCTGCATCATTCCTACAGCTGCAGCAAAATCATCTGGGAGAAACACTGGACCTGAACTGCTCCCCAGCAGATATATACAAGTGTATCCATTAGCGAGGGTAGGCTTATCTACGGGGCAAGGGACATACTGAGGTGCCGACTGCAGGGGATGCTTTCAGGCCCGGTGGGAGTGTTGTATAATACACAGCATGTGCACTGCATTAGTTTTCCAAAGTTCCCATATTTAAGGAGATCAGAACGTATTTGGTCTCTTGATGGTTTAGATAAGATCCTGTGGGCATGTGGTGAGCCCTTCCCTCTTCCCCAGCTTTCAGCACCGAAGGATCAGGTAATTACAAGACTTGCAGATGCATAGAATAGCATTGCCCCTTATTCCCCATTCAGATTGTGAATGTTTAAAATATTTTTCACTTCTCCCAACAGCAGTTCTATAAGAGGGATCTGGGAAGAAGACCTGTTGCGGAGATCTGTCTTTTCTGGTACACTGTGCAAACCGCTGTGCTTGCCAGAATTTGAGCTGGTGCTGGCAGAGTTGAGCCCCACCTGGGATCTCAGTCTGTAGTAGAAGAGACTAAATTGGAAGTCTCTGGATCATGGAGTTTCCATTCATTTGTGAAAAGTATGGAAAAAACTCCCAGAAGAAAAGCAGAGAAAATGTTCAACACCTACAAACAAACTAAGTCATCAGGACACAGCTGGCCAAGAGAAGAAATGAGCTGCTTGTGCATTAATAAATCAAATAAAATATCAAAGTACTTTTCTTTGCATTTCTTGGATACATAATTTTTAAAAGTGACTTACAAAATTAAAAGTTGTGGTTTAAATAATAGTCTCCTAACTACATGGTAGAGTCTTGGCCTAGGTAGTTATTGTTAATATCAATTTTGTCCATGAAATGTTTTATTCTGAGTTTAACCTGAAAAGTTGGTCATAAGAAGCAAACTAAAAGTTGGTGTGGCACATGTCAGCTACTGAAGCAGGACAGTCCCCACTTTGAGTCAGGCTGGACAATTTAGCAAAACCGTGTCTCAAAAAAAAAATAACAAACAAACAAAACAACAACAAATACCCAGGATGCAGCTCAGTAGTAGAGCACTTGTCCAATGTGTGACAGGCACTGGGTTTAATCCCAAAAACCGCAGTGTAGGGAGGAGGGCCAGGGACTACCATAGGGATGGGATCATGGGTGAGACAAGCCACGGGCCACTGAAATATTCACTCTAGGCTCTTAAATGATCATTCCAAAGGCCCTTTAATGCAACGCTTTTCAAAGAGGGGTTCCTTCAGAGCCGCAAATGGCGACAACTGTATGTGCAGGTTCCTGGGCACCTCACGGACAAGATGGGTCTAAATCTCTACCCCTGGTGCCCAGGGATCTATAATTGGAAACTAGCCTCACCACAGAAATTAACATAAGCTTATAGATCTACTAACTTCCTCTCTTTCTCTCTCTCTGAGTAGACATCAGTATTATTCTTTAATTTGGAAATATGAAAGTTGTATACATTTTCTGGGCCTTCAAGCTCTGAATATAGACTACTTCTGGTCAGGATGGGGCTGAGTAATAGAGCTATACAATGTTTCCTAGTGGACCTACTTAAAAAGTCGACTATATAGTAAAAACTGTCTGTTCAATGTAGCTAGGACAGGGAGAAACACCTGAACAACAACTGAAAGTAAGCTACAGAAAGGTCAGAACCCCCCCCCCCCCCCCCTGCCAAACACATTAGACACAGAGGTGAAAAGCAGCCCAGGAAGCGGGCACAGACTGACTGCAGACGGCTGTGAGCCACTGGCATCTGGAGTTGAAGGAAAGCCTGCCCCAGAGCCTGGAACCTCAGACCAAGCTAGGAGAGGAAGGAGTTCCCCAACAACTGAAAGGAGGCCACAGGCAGGTCAGAAATCCCAAACACATCAGAGGCGGGGGAGAATAGCAGCCCAGGAAGCAGGCCCAGGCTGACTGAGAGTGGCCCTGAGATGCTGGCCTCCACAAATTAAGGAAAGAATGGAGACCTGAACCTCTGATTGAGCTAAGTGCAGACCTGGGAGAAATGGGAATTGCCAGCAGCCCCAGCCCCTGAAAATGAGGCTGCATGTAGTGCATACTACAAACGCAATGCTAGCTCCCCTAGAAAAGGCCTCCTGGAGCCCAGACCAGAAGCCAAGCTTGGCAGCCGTAATAGGCAGTGATGTAGCAGAAGCCATTTTTTTTAAAAAAAAAAGAGCCTAAGACTGACCTGTTTAGGGTAAAAGAACGTTCAGAAGAGCGCATCAGGGCTTTTGGGGTTACTCTTAAACAGTGCCTAGGAAGAAACTGGCACAAGAAACAATATGGAGAGGCAAGAAAAGACACCAACACCCTGAACAGCCCCAGAACTCAGAGGAAATTTGCTTCCCTGCGCCCAACACCCTCATAGCTGTTCAAAGAAACCTCTTGACTAGGCATTTATTTATTTATTTCCTGAGACAGGGTCTTGCTCTGCAGCCCATACTGGTACTGAACTCACTATGGAGCCAGCCACTATGGAGCCCAGGCTGGCCTTGAATTTATGGTAGTCCTCTTGTCTCAGCCTCCCAAATGCTGGGATTATAGGTGTGTACCATCACACCTGGCTTATGGGGTGCTGGGGAATCAAACTTGGATACTTAGCACTGTGACTTAGTGCTTGCTAGGCAAATGCTTTAACCACTGAACCATTCCTTCAGCCCCTCGGCTAGGACTTTAAAGTGAAGTCCCTCAACAACAGAAACATGGGAGAAGGCAAGGTAACAGGCCACTCACAGAAACACCTGAGATCCTAGAAAATAATTTCATGGGCCCTAAAAGAGTGGAACTCAGAGGGGAAGAAGTCAAAAGCAAATAGATTAGCTGATTTTTGCAAACAGTCAATTCAAACAAGATGTTCTTAAAAGAAATGCAAGTAATGATCAGTGGGCTTAAAGAGAAACTTAGCAAACAAAGAGTGGTCCTAATGGATATGAATCTTACTGAGCATATAGAAGCCACAAATAAAAAGCTGGCTGAGGTAAATAAGGAAATGCAAGATATTAAGGAACATTTTAATTGAGAAGTGGAAATTTTAAAAAGAAATCTAGCTGAAATTCAGTATATAAAAATACATTGGAAAGCAGGGGAAATTGACTCAAAAATTGGGAAGACAGAATTTCAGAACTTGAAGACAAGGCTGAGGAAACAAATGATATAATTATGCACAACTCCACAATTAGAAATGAGACAAGTAGCTGGACACAACAGCTGATGGGTGACTCAAAGAGAACCGTACCAGAAATTATGGGTGTGAGAGAAAGAGCAGAAGACAGCACCAAAGGTATAAAGAATTTATTCACTGCAATAGTGCAAGAAAATTTCACAAATCTAGGAAAATAAGTTAATTTTCAGGTACAAGAAGTTTATAGAACACCAAATAACCTCAACCAACAATGAGACTCACCACATTTCATAATCAAAACCTGAGAAATTCAATGTAAGGAGAGAATATAAAAACAGCAAGAGAAAAACAGGCATTATTCTACCAAGACAAATCCATTTAAATTACCACAGATTTCTCAACGCAAACTTTAAAGGCCTGGAGAGCCTGGAGCAAAATCTTTCAAGCTTTAAAAGACAAGTGTCAACCCAGGTTTTTGTAGCCAGCAAAATTATCCCTGAAAATTGAAGGGGAGTTAAAAACTTTTCGTGACCAAGAATTCCTAAAGAAATTTGCAATCACTAGCCCAGTATTGCAGAAAATACTTGGGGGAATCTTTGAAAGAGACAGAGAGACAAGCAGCACCAAAGAACATGGAGGAAAGGAAATACCTAAAGAGAAAGTGTAACAAAAAAGTAGACATTGATCATTTGATTGGTATCTCATTAAAACAGTACCAGTTTTCTTGTAAGATCTGTGAAACTTCCCCTCATAATTATTATTTTTATTAGCATATATATTCAACATTGGGAATTGGTATAAAATCTTAATCTGTGAAAGTTTTTTGATGTGTGCTATGTGCAAGGATATTTAGCTGGGGACAGAGTGGCAGAAGGCAGTGATTTTCATTTGGGATACTACTAGTTTTAAAAATAGTAAGAGCTGGTAAATAAGTGGCTCTTGGGGTCTTTTTCCTGAAGCTGTCATTGCATGGTAAAGACGACAGATCACAGAGCCTTAGTTTATTGGCTAAGAACTCAGTCGGCTATTAATCCAACCAGTGACTCTTGCCACCGTTGGGTGCCATTAATGCAGTGGAGGAAGACAATGACAGGGTAAGGACAAACTCTCCCCATTTCAGGCCAAATCTGAGAGGCTGGGCATCTCGGGGCAGCCCAGAAAGAGGTTTGTCTCCTCCAGCCAGAGGGCAGAAAGAGCGCCAGACCTTGTTTCTCCAGAGAGTCTAGTTAACCACGGAGCCTGCCCCACCAATGCCAGTGCCTGAAGGGAAGAAACGGGACCTGAAACGGGTGAGGACAGGTGCCCCAGTCCTCCCCTTACTCAGCTTCCACTGAGTGCGGTGGCTGACAGAAGGGCCGTAGTCCTCCCTGAAAGCCCAGCTTCCACTGAGTGCCTGGGCTGCAGAAGTGGCCCAGTCCTCTGTTACTAGAAATTGATGCCAGGCCCTTTGTACTCAGCTACATCCCCACCCCATCTTCAGTTTTGATTTTGAGACAGGCTCTTGCTAAGTAGCCTAGATTGGGCCCAAACCTTCAATCCTCCTGCCTCAGCCTCCCAGAGCGCTGAGATTATAGGGAGCACCACATATCCCTGTTATTCCCTTTAAAGACAAGTGCTTCCCTCACCAGAGCCTACACAGAGGCCTGGGCCTTAGATGTAGTTACTTCCTGAGGTTCCCTCCCATCTCCCTGACATTAAAAGATTTTTAGTCAAAAAAGTCAAGTGAGAACAGGTGCAAGGTTATAGACTGGGGGATGTGAGGAGGGCTGGCTGACGTCATGCAGACTTAACTGGCTGTCAGGTGTGTGTGAAGGGAGGGTGCCTGCGGTGGTGCCATGGACAGGAGCTGGGAGGAGGAGAGTGTGGGCACTGGAACCTGAGCTGGTACTGACAAGGCTTGAGGGTCCTGGCACGGCTGAGGAGGGGAAGCACAGGAGGTGGTGGTCAGGGAGTGATGGTGGCCACTAGGATTTGGGTTGGCAGTTTTTGGGGATGGCAAAAATCAGGGTGCTGCTGTGGTGGGGCTGGGGTGGCGCTCTGAGATGGGGTCCTGGCACAAACCGTCAGAGGCCTGAGGGACCATCTGTGTGGGTGCTGAGCTCACTTCGACTGGTGAAGGTGAGGACCAGAGGACGGCAGGGACCAGGAGGGGACACAGGCAGCAGCACAGGAGTGTGTTGGAAGGTGTGCTCTTGGGCTGGTTCTGCTGGGCCAGCAGAGGGTCCCAACGAGAACTCCAAGTGAAGCCAGTCACTGACCTGCCTCAGGGTGCTCCACTGCAGCTTCAGGCGTCCAGGGCCCGGCCTTCACATAACCCCTCTTCTCCAGGGCAAAGACAAACCCTCCATCTCCAATCACCACTTCCCCGGCATTTAGACGGTCCAGGATGCCCTAAAGGAACAGAGGAGAGCAAAGGAATTCATGAAATTAAAAAAAATAATAATTCCACTTTTAGTATTATGTGAATGTAGTTTTGAGAAGCCTGGTCTATTTATTTATTTATTTGTTTTGAGACAGGGTCTTGCTCTGTAGACTAGGTTGCTCCTGAACTCATTATGTAGTCCAGGCTGGCTTTAAACTGCCTCGGCCTTCTCCTGTTTCAGCCTCCTAAATGCTGGGATTACAGGTGTGTGCTGCCATACTCAGCTTATGTGGTGCTGGGAAACTGAACTCAGGGCCTTGTGCTTGCTAGGCAATTGCTCTAACTGCTGTGCTATTCCTTCAGCCTCAGCATAATATCTTTAGAATTCTCTCAAAATACATATGAACTTTATACATAAGTTGGTGACAGAATGCGTATTCAACGACAGTGTGCACACTCATGAGTGTGCTGGATGTAGGAGTACACATCAAAGGGGATGGAGTGTGTGTGGGGGGGTGTTGGACAGAGTGCTGCCTGTCTTTTGAGGGTCCTGGGTCAGATCCCCAGGAATGCAAGACAATGCAATTATTCACAGAGCAGAGTGAGGGCATCATGTTTGAACAAAAAGTTGCTAAGGGATTAAATGACTTTATCAGAAAGCCTTAGATCTGCACTTACCCTCATATTCTTTTTTCCACTGCAAATTACTTTAAAATTGTTCCATATTTATGGGGTACAGTGTGCTAGCTGGATTAAGTGATCAGATCAAGGTAATCAGGGGCCGCCTGCTCAAATCTGATAATTTCTCTTTAATCATGTCTTTCTGTTGGAAACCTTTAAGCTCTAACTGTTTATAAAATACACAGTAAATTGTAGACTATAGTCATGCACACACACACACACACACACACACACACACACACCCTCAGTTCCTGCCACCACAGCAGTGTGACACACCCAACAAGCTGCGAGTGTACTCTATGTCAGGAGCAGGGAAGGCACTAAAAAACATTTAGGAAACAGTTTCTGCCCCTTCTCTATCCCTGTTCCTTACAATACTTGGCAAGACTTACTCCGGATTTAACGGTCAAAGATTAATTTTGAATTACACATTTTGGAAGGGGTTTATGGATTAGAAAGTAACTTACTTGGATAACTGTTCTTGCATTTCAAAGAACTCTAGACTCTAAAACGGCACTCTGGCTTCAGTGGAGGTTGCTCTCTCTGATTTTCCCAAGGGGAAGTTCAGCCAGAGGCCTGGCGGGATTTTTAATGGTCTCCAGGCTAAACAGGCCTTGCTGACCGTTATCCTTACCGTGGCAATGAGATTTGATTTTCAACGGGGCAGGCAAGGCTGGGACAGCCTGGCCGGGCGGGGAGTTTGAAGGGATAGCCTGTTAGTCCCACTCACAACTGAGACGGGTGGATAAATCAAATGCTGATGTAACACGGGCACAGACATCTGTGCCAGCTCCGCTTCTGAGCCTCCCTCATCTAACCCTTCCCCACCTCACAGCCCCCTGCACCGCACTGGAGCGCGGCTCACAGGGAAGAATCGGTCTGTGCTGTCTGCTCCCTAAGGACCTCTATGGATTAAAAAAAAAAAAAGTGTGTTCAAGCCTGGGCATTGGGACTCACAAGTTAACAAATAACTACAAAAATGTAGAACGGCTCTCATGTAATCCTGAAAGCCAAGTGTCATGATTGCAAATCACATGCCACACATGAAAACTACAATTTTGATCGCTATGACCCAACTAATAAGGAACGCATGCGTGCCGGCACGGTGTCTTATTCCGCCACACGTTAGGGCTGCCTGCTCAGTTTTCCTCCAGGAGTTGCCGCGTTACGCTTTTCGGGGACTCTGGAACACCCTGCGGAGGACGCGCCGGCCGCCCGCCGCGCGGCGCCCGGGACAGGCGGGACCTGGGCCTCTCTCCGAGCCGCAGCCCTCCCGTGCGCCTTCCCGCGTCCAGCGCCGCGCCGCGGTCCCGGCATGGGCTCCGGGATCGAGCCGCCGCGGGCCTCGGGGGCCCGGCGCGGGGTCCCGGGAGGAGCGCGGAGGGGACCCGCGGAGGGAAGGCGGGCGCCCCGACTCACCTTCTTGGCACTTTTGCCTCCCACAGGTGCCATCATCGCAGGGTCTCACGGGCAGAGCGGGCGAGTGTTCCCTGCAGGGCCTGAGCCGTCGGGCCGCCTTATACCCCCCGGGGCGGGGCAGGGGACAGCGTGGCCGGCCAGGGGACACGCTCGCAGGGGACACGCCCGCCCGGGGACACCTTGGTGCGCGCGGGCGGGGGATGCTGGGAGGTGACACGAGGATGATGATGGTGACCATGACGGTGACGACGACAACCAAAGTCTCCGCTCGCCCCCCCGCGGAGGGTCCCCTCGGCCTCCGCGGGTCCCATTCTGACCCGCACCGCGACCCCGGAGACCCGCACGGTGAACTCCTCACCCCGCCACGCGAGGCCACTAAGAATTCATCTCGATCCCAAACATCTGCGGGAGCCCGAGGGGTCGAGATGGTGGCGAGGGGGCGACGTCCTGGATGAACTTGGCCCGACACGCCACCCTCTGGTGCATACTCGCAGGGCGCACAGGTGGAGCCCGGAGTGACCCGGCGGAGGGGCGGGGTAAGAATGACCTTGGCCGACAGGCACACGCCTCCGGGCTGCGGGCGGCCCTAAGGCGATGCTGAGCCAGGACAGGTTTCCTGCCTCTGTGAAAGTGAAACGTGCCAGGTGATGGGGAAGTCAGCGCGTGAACACGCAGCCACCGAGGAGCACGGCGTAACCACGCGGGGCGACCCGGATCCGTCCTGCTCTCATGAGCTTACTGTATTTCTCGATGTTTTAAAACAGGAAATACGGATTTTAAAATGTTGAAAAGTTGACTTCGCAGAATGTACATGAAGGGAGATAATCTCCAACACAGCATGCAGTCTGAGAGTTCAGAAACTTTTCTCAAATAAAAATGCAAATGAAAATTCTATGTGTGAAACACGCGCGGCTCAGCACGCGCGCGGAAGGGCATTGCCCAGCAAATAACGCGGCACAGTTAACTTCTGAAACGATGTGTGCTTTAAAAAATGAACAACATAGAAAAGTCAGTATAAACTTAAAATAGGAAAAGAGTGGGCACAAAGGTACATTGTAATTCAAATAACAGAACATTTTATCCCCCTTCCTCGCAACACCGCACGCGATCTGGGACCATCAAGAACGAAGCAGGAGGCAGTGCCTTCTGCTGCAGTATCCATATTTTCAACAATTAAGGCATTGGAATACCTGAGCAGATATTAGCTTTGTTAGTCAGCGTGTTAACTAGCTATGGTTATTAACCTAGTGAGTGTGGGCCTTGCCAGCGACCTCAGGGAGATCAGCTGCAGTGGTGGGTACCAAGCACTAGGGGGGGCGGTAGCTGGGTTCGGCCGGCACAAGAAGGCTGAAACCGACATTTCCAGCTTCCCAGCTGGTCCAAATTCAGCAACATTTATGACAGATTTTAAAGCAATAGTGTTACATTTAAAGTGAGTTATGGAATTTTAATAGCTAATGTGAACATATGGCAAGATTTAAAAAAATCTTTCCCCAGCAGCTGTTGCCACTTGAAGTTCCTTCTCCAGAGGTCACCACTGGAGCCTGTCACCTGCACCCAAGAGGAACCCCAGGCAACACACGGCGAGGGCAGGGCCGTGGCTGAGTGGTGATTTTGTCTAGCATGTGCAAGGCCCTGGATTTCATCTCTAACATCACAAAAGAAAAGAAGGATCTGAGTGGAAGAAATTTCAGTTATAAGAAAATGTACTTGAATATTTGAATATGGGAAACATCGGTTACCAAAAGGGTCACTAGCCACCCCCTTTTCCAAAATGACTTCTATTCTTGAGATGCATCTGTTCCTCTTCCACCTCTCCTTTTGTTATTCTAACCCCTCGCCCCAAGTTAGATATGTGGAGAAAACCCTCCCCATGCCGGCTCCACAACAGTGCTCACTGTGCCACTCACACGTCCTCCCCTCCCCCCCGCTGTCTGGCAGCTACCCCTCACATTCCAGAGGTGGGAAGGCGGGTAGTTGGCAGTGTCCTTGGCACAGCCACCCTCCCTCCCAATGGTCCCAGCGCACTAAGTCCACTTGGACCCCTCGTCCTTGAGCTCTGGGCTGAGCTGTTCTTGGGAAGCTGCCTGTGTTCTCTGCTCTCTGGTCAGCAAACTCAAGGGAGTCCTACCCCCGAGGTCCTTGGCCTTGGCCGAGAGTAAAGATGTCCAGGGTTAAAGGTAAATCCTGACTGGAAAGAGGAGAGTTAGAGCTGGAAAACCAGCCTGAACCAGAAACTCAAGTGAGAGGTTATCGGCCTGTGTCTAGCGTGGGCTGCGCTCTGCTTACAGCCCAAGAGCATTTATCAAGCACCTCTCAAAGATTCTTTACCAAGCACCCTTACAACAATGTTTGAAACAGCCAAGCTTGATGCTGGAGACCAAGGATCACGGTGTCACATGAGTACTAGAGTATCCTGTTCATAATACACAGGTGGAAAAAATATCAGGACCTTCACTCTCATTCAGCTGGGGTGCCTCTAGGATGGCGCTGAACTGGAGGTGGCTGCGTGGTAGAGTACCTGCCTGGTGTGCGTGCAGTCCTGCGTCACAGCCAGAGCACTGCAATATCAAATAGATAGAATAAAGCCAGGACCTCTGGTGCTGTAACCCCAGCGTTCTAGGAGTCTTGAGCACCCATCAACGGCGGACTGCGCATAGCCTGGGTGGCGTCTACACAGCGCCCGCCGCACGAGCGCGAGGGAAGAGCCGGGACTCATAGCCACGTGTCATAGCGCGGGGGTTGGGGGGGGGGCGGTCCAGCAGACCTGCGTTGCTCGAGCTCCACGCGAAGGGCGACTGTCAGGGGCGCGCGCACAGCCCGTGACACAGCCTGGCCCTGTGGCGCAGATCGCCCTGGGGAGGAGCAGGCTCCCGGCTGGCCGCTGAGGTCACAGCACTGCGGACACGCGCTGTCGCGGATGCTCGGCAATCTGTGCACTTGAAGCTGCATGCTTCAAGTGACTTGGTGACTTTTCCGTATACCTTCAACTGTCCGGAAATAAAAAGATTGTTTAAACACACACACCCTCACACGCACAACGGAGGGGAAACTGTAACAGCACCCAACTCCTGCAACGTATCTTTTTTGCAACGTATCTAAGTGCTCCACTTAAAAAATCTAAAAAAAAAAAAAAGACATAAAATAGCTTCTAGGTCTGTTGTGGATTCCAGAACACTCTCAGTGAGATAAACAAACAAAAGCAGGAACTAAGTGGTTTAGATTTAAAAAATTTTTTTTTTTTTGTGGTACCGGGGATTAAACCCAAGACCTCCTGCATGCTAAGTATCATTCTGTTGGGAGTAAGCAATGTTAATTCCAATAGTTTCCCCCTAATAAAACTGACCCTTTTGGAAAATAAATTCAGTATGTATTAGTATTTAAAATTGAAAAGGTCATTAATTGTTAATGAGATTAACTATACAGTCATGATCTTGCAAATGAGCCAGAAAGAAAAAAATATAATACCGTATTAGGAGGTCAGTTTCTTTATTTACTGTAGTAATGAGGATTAAATGTAGAGCCTTTGCACTGAGCTACATTCCTGGCCTTTTTTTTTTTTTTAAATTTGAGACTAGGTCTCATTAACCTGGTAAAGTGCCCAGGGTGGGCTTGAACTTGTGATTTTCCTACCTCAGTCTCCCATTGTGCTGGGTTTACAGACTTGCACCTCCAGGTCTGGCTTGTTTTATTTTCAAATAGCTGTTAGATGCAATACTACATAATATATAGAAGATTTATGTTTTAAAAGTATATTATTATTTTCACTTTCATTAACTAAAATAGGTAATGCATTCACATGAAGCTCAAAAGCCTGTTCCTCAGGCATCCTGTGTCCCCACGCTGCCATCGTCCCAGTTCTGTTATGTCCACTCAGAAATGACAAGTGTCCTCTGCCTCCCATTTGACCCAGCATCACTACACTATAGGAACTAATCTCCATCTCACTTTTTTTTCTAACTTAAAAATGCATCTTCCTAGTCACTTCATATCAATACACAAATGATTCCTTCTGTTTTATATTGATGTACCAGAATTTATTTAACCCATTTTCACTGATAGAGACGAGCAATATTTTCGTGACCTGCCAGCGAAGTCAAATGAACAGCTGTGAGGTAGGTCTGGAAGGCAAAGGTGACTGTGTCATGAGCCATGTGTTTGCTTTCACCACTCGGCCAGTTAGTTTAGAACTTGCAACTGTCAAAAGTGAGTGTTATGGTTGGAAGACTTCCGCAAGAAAAGCCAAGTCCAGCCACGTATTTTTCATCCTCTTCAACAAACACTTATTGAGCCCCTACTGTAGGTCAGGCCCTGTTCTGCATAGTGAGTACGGACAGGTTTGTGGTCCAGTGGGACCTTGTGGGGTGGAGTGAGGATAGGAGACTGATGACCTCCAAAACCATAAATACATTCTGTGCACTTTAGGCGGGGTTAATATCTCTGGAGAAAAGGAAATGGAAAAAAAATGGTGATTTGGAGGCAGGAACTTTAAACAAGGCCTACAGGCCATGTGAAAATTTTGGCATCTATTTGCAAGAGTTGGGTGCTGTTACAGTTTCCCCTCCGTTGTGTGTGTGAGGGTGTGTGTATTTAAACAATCTTTTTATTTCCGTAGAAGTCAGCAAGTCACTTTCTCACCCAGCATGCATGCACACGGTGGCTTCACTGTGGGAGTTTCTAAAATGGGGCTGCCATGTCCAACTTTGGTCTCTCCTAAGTTTATCCTTGCACATTTATGTGGTCCAGTTCTTGAGATGCTTCCAAATACATGTTACTTTTGTACTTACACGGTGTAAAAGAAGGATCGAGTGCATGCTTAAAAGTAAAAATGTACTACAATACAAACAAAGCCCACCACCCCATCCTGTTTACCTCCCCGCAAACAGACTTACCCAGGCTTTCTTGCCACTT
>PVKB01004110.1:95058-159363 GCA_004027205.1 Ctenodactylus gundi
TTTTTTTTTTTTTTTTTTTTTTTTTTGAGATAGGGTCTTGCTCTATAGCCCAGCGTGGTCCTGAACTCACTATGGAGACCAGGCTGGATCTTGGACTCACAGCAATCTTTCTGTTTCAGCCTCGAATGCTTGGATTACAGGCTGCTGGGGTTACAGGCGTGCACCACCATGCCCAGCTTACGTGGTGCTAGGGAATCGAACTCAGGTACTTAGCACTTGTCTTAGCTCTTGCTAGGCAAGCACGTTAACCTCTGAGCCATTCCTCCATCCTCCTTGGCCTCCTTTCAACTGTTGAGGTCACTCCTCTATGTCTTAGCTACATTGAGCAGGTGGTTTTTGACTATATTCAACTTTTCCAGTTGGTCCACGAGGTGAAATTATGCAGCTCTGCTACTCAGCAGCCATCTAAGTACTGTATTTATATTGCTTTTTATATTGTTAATTTTCAAATAAAATTAGCTAGTGGTTTTAATTATTCTGTTACATATAGATAGAGTCTGGCAAGGCCAAGGCCACACCTTCATTATTGCTTCTCTTTTTCTAATTTTTGCATTATTTCTACAGGTTGTTTTTTCTTTATTTGAACTTTACAGTTTGCATGTTTCTTTCCCCTCAATCCTGATAGTCCTCTTTTGTTTGGCTATTTCTTACTAATCACTTTAGAGCAATTTGCCATTTTAAAATATGATCTTTCTACGAGCACATGCAAATATTTATTCAAGTCTTGTTTTGTATCACAAATAACACCTCCCAATTTTTTCAATGCCTTTCTTGTTCATTTTCTTTCTGTACATTTAAAATTTTTGCTGAAGGTGTGTGGTGGAATATTTTCTCATCGTATTTTCAGTTGTCAACTCTCTATAGAAAGTTTGTATATGAATTTTTATGATTTATCATTACAATGCTAAATTCTATTGTCTGCAGTAGCTTTTGGGGTGAATGTTGTATGACCATTTTATCATTATCTAATAATAATTTATCATTGTTTCTTCAATATTTTAAATTATCTAAATGTGTTCCTAAACATTATCAGAACAAGATAAATAAGAAAGAACATTCTATGCATTCTTTCTGGGCTTTATTTTGTGGCACTGTTATTAAATTGAGGTGAAATATTTTCTCTAACATGTTTTTATTATCAAGTGTGACCCAATCACCATATGAGATTTGGAGTCTTTAAATATAGAAAATCTTTCTTTAAAAAAAGAATTTACTTGGGGGTTGAGAGTGTAGCTTGCTAGTCATATGTGTGCATAGCATATGCAAGAACCGAAGTTCAATCCCTACCTCCAAAACTAAATAATAAGTAACCGCAACAAAAACCAGTTTCTTTGCTTACTTCTCGAGGGGTTTATGAACTTCAGACTCAGCAACATCCAATTAAAGGATGAATTATGCCTTATATAATTTATTATACCTTAACTATTCCTGAAGTGCAACTTGCATGTTTGGCAACCATGGTGACTTTTGTTCCATTGATAATGGTCCCACTCTAAGTCATCAAAGCAAAGCAGTACACACAGCACAGTTACTGAGCACTCTTCTGGGATGCAGATCTCACGGCTGCCCACTGCGTGGGAGTGCTCAGCCCCACCTCACCCTGTCTCATTACTCAGGGTCTACATGTGCCTTCTTTAAATTTGTTTTTCCTTATTACTGTCCCGATTCACATCTTTCCACCAGTGCCACTCTTGCACGGTCACATCTGAAGAACATGTTTTAATTGTATGTTTGCATATGTTGTAACTGCCAGTCTGAAAAGTTGGTGGTCTTTATTTTTCCCACAATTTTATTAATTTAAATATGTGATATATAATGTTTACAATGAATTTGAGTATTTTGTGCATATATATCTACATCTATATCTATCTATCTATCTATCTATCTATCTATCTATCTATCTATCTATCACATCAATATGACAATCCCTTTCCCTCTCCATTTTTGGCCCGCCCATGCCTTCCCCATCCCCCATAACTCCCACTCTCATACCTAATTGGTTCTATAGAATGTTCTGAGCTTCCCTTGTCCTAAATTGTGGAGGCACTCCTCCCTGTTTCTGGTTACATTGAACAGGTGTTTGACTATATTCTCAAAGTTTTTAAGTGGGTCCATGAAGAGACATTGCGCAGGTGTCACTTGGCCACTACCTTGACTGAAATCAGTTCTTTACTTTTTAAAAGTCTAAATAAACTGCACATGGCTAAATAGGTCTGAAGTGATTTTCTTTTTTTACGGGTCAGTGGTTCTAGTTTTCAAGGTACACCCTTGCCAGCTACCACATGGAACTCACTTTATTTTTACATTACAACTAGACTTCATGGTGTGAAGCTAGATGAAAGCTGTAGCTTGCACTGGATCCCACCCGAGGAGGGAACTTGGGGGGACAGCCCCCAACCCAGTGGCCTCTTCACTCTTGCTCTTTCCACAACACCAAACACTGCCATCTTCATGTGACCTTCACCTACTAAGCAAGAAGTCATTTGGTGAGCAGCTCCCTCTGGAGCGTCGCACTTGGGACCAGGTGCCAAACATGAACTGAGGCTGTGACCCTGAGCGCACCCCGTGTAGAGCTGCTGGGACAGCGAGGGAGGGATGGCACCATGTAGTGTGTGGTGGGTCCTAGTATGTGATTTAACCCTCCCAGCGCCCCGTGAGGATGCTTCTAGTTACCGTCATTTTGCAGATGAGGAAATCTGGACACAAATGTTAAGTTATTGACTACTGTCACACACATAGCATATGCAAAGTGCTTCTCAAAAGTGAGGCTTTTTGGTTTATAGGAAATGTGAAACTATTTTTATCTGTTTATTCATATGGAAGACACCATAAGTTTGCTCTACAGACACACAAAGTTGAATATGTGGGGCAATGGGTGGAAGTTGTTGACCAGTATATCTCTAGTTAATGTAGGAAATAAGTTTCCAAGAGTAAGTAAGATGCACACTTAAAAAAGGTCAGCAATCTTGGGAGATAGTAAGTCAACTACTGGAAGGGTCCCAAGGGAGGCTAGATGGTCCAGGTTGAAGATGCTGGCAGAGATATTCAAGCACTTCCTCAGTGGCTTAGTTGTGTCCCCCTCTGGGACCCTAAAGGTCTTGATATAACAATAAAAGATTAATTCTTTGATTTTCACCAAGTGTGTAAGTGTTAACATGGAGTGAATTCCAGGTTGTCAGCATTACAGAAACAGACATTTAGGATTTAATAACTGATTCATGTTAAGAAAAGTTGACAAACACTTACATTTGACGAGTTATTGTACATTTTGTAAAGAACACAGGACACAGGAGTTTGAGGGCTCCGTGAGGAGACAGAAATGCTGAGTACCCTGGTTCAGTTATTATCCATATAGTGTAGGGGTCCCCAACCTACTTGGCACCAAGGGCATGGTGGGGTGGGGCACTGGTTCTGCGGCAGGCTGCTGGAGATGGCTTTGGAATGGTGACTGGCTGCAGGCAGGGGTGTGAGGTTCTGCTTCTTGTTAGGTGAGAGCCAACCAGTACCGGAGTACTTGCGGGGTTGGGGACTCCTCGACACTTTATGACATACCCCACAAACTTGCTTTATTCTTTTTTCTTAGGTCTGTAAAAGTTATATTTCAGGGCAAATTGACCTTTTCCTTAAATGCTTTTCTTGAACTAGCCCACTATAGAGTAACAATGACAGTAACAATAGGGGAAAAGACAACTCACACGGTTACCAAATGCCTGGAGAGTTGGGAGCGTTTCATACATACCATCTAGGTCGATTTTCAGCTTCGTGGCATGTGATCAATTATTCTACCCATTTTACGGATGAGTAGTACAAATTTAGAAAGGTCTAGAGCTTTGCTCAAAGGCATGCACACAGCTGGAAGCACTACAGAGGAAACCAAAAAGCGGGCTGTGTTGCTCTGGAGCCCTAGGCGTGGGAACGGAGTATATCACGAAAAGCCTCCCACAAACTGATTTCCACATCAATACATCTTAAAGCTCTGTCAGCTTGGCCTAGTGATCATCTGGCTTGTGGTCAGCTGAGCCCTGTAGCTTTTTCTTCACTTACTCTGCCATCAAATTTGGACTCACAGCCTGCCTCACTAAATCATGGTCTTAACTTAAATGCTGTTAAATGTGTAACTGTTCAATATAACCTCATTGCTCGGCTTTGGTCTTCCATTCTAATATAATTTTTTTCTCTTTATGTCTTTGTTCTACAACCCAAAACCAGCTATCATTCTGGAAATCATGTTACTTCTTGTATTTTTAACATTTTTAAATTATATGTATTTGCACCACTTAATAATCACACTCAAGTTGAGAAACTGGTGCCCATAGTTATCACATTTTCATCATTGTACGTCCCTTCCCATTCCCACCCTCCTACTCCTCCCACATCTTCGCTCCCTTTGTACAAAACTCATCTCCCTGTTTTCTACCACTACTCTTATATGGCTATTATACTTTTTCCCATTTATATTAATATATATGTGATACAAAATGTTTACAATAAGCTTGAATATTTGAGCACATACATGTCACTTCAACTTTACAATCCATCCCCATTTTTGGCCCTCCCACACCTTCCCCATCCCCCTAACTCCCACTATCACACTCATTTGGTTCTATAGAATATCTGTATTCTGGGTTTCGCAAATCAGAGAAACCATGAAATATTTAACATATTTACTCTTCTGCGCCTGACTCATTTCACCATTCAAATCGCCACTTTTTAGCTGAGTTTTCCACTCCTAGATTGGGCTGCAGTAGCCATATCTTGATACCTCTTCTGGGCCCAGCAGAGACTTTTATTGGGACGATTTGCCAAATGTTCTTTTTTTTTTTTGGATCTTACTATATATTTGTAGAGATTCGTTAACATGGCCTCTCCCACCAGTCCACATAAGGAAAGAACTATGACAATGAAATTCATAAGGGTAGAAAATGTGGAAAGAAAAATAGAGAAATTAAATTTCAAATTCTTTAGGTGAGTACTGAAAGGCAAATATTTGTACGTTCAAAAAACATTCAGGTTATCATTATGTCAATCAGTTTCTTAGGATAAACTTACACTAAAGATTTAATAAGCTAATTGCTACATTAAATGAACTTAAGTCTATCACTGAAGTATATTGCACATAAAGGAATAGATATAATGGGATACTTGGTAATTTCAGAATTATTTTTAACTTTCATAAATTATTTACTCACATTTCACTAATTAATAGCATTTTTCCAGACTTGGCTTATCATTTTATCTACCTATACATTCATAAATTCATGCATACATATTCTTAAATATTTAATACCAAGTCCCCATGTTGAATGCAATTATTATGTTTTGCAAACTAACATACTATTAAAATAATAATTATGGGGGAAGTTTCACAGATTTTATGAGAAAGCTGGTACTGTTTTAGTATAATATCAATGAAATGATTCAAATGTCAATCAAAAATTTTTGTTACACTTTCTCTTCAGATGTTTTCTTTCCTCCATGTTTCTGGTGCTGCTTGTCTCTCTGTCTCTCTCAAAGATTTCTTCAGGTATTTTCTTTCTTTTTTCCCCCCACTATTTTTATTAATATACATATGTAATACATAGTATTTACAATGAATTTGGGTATTTTGTGCACATATGCACCATATCAACTTTACAATCCCTTCCCATTTTGACACTCCCACCCCCTCCCTATCCCTTCCCCCAACTCCGGCTATCACTTCATGTGGTTCTACAGAATGTCTGTGCTCCGGGTTTTCCAAGTCAGAGAAACTATACAGTACTTAACATATTAATCTTCCACACCTAAATCATTTCACTTAAGTCACCACTCTAACTCAGCTTCCTATTCCTCCAATGGGTCGCAGTAGTTAAATCTTGATGCCTCTTCTCTGAATCCAACCAATCCCTTAATTGGGATATTTAACAAAAGTTTCTTTTTTTCTATATTTTGCTATATCTTTGTTGATATTCTTAAACCTGGTCTTACCCACCAGTTCACATTAGAAAGTAATTACAAGCATGTAGTTCAAAAGAGTAGTAAATTTGGGAAAGAAGGAAAAAAAAAGTTGAATTTCAAATGCTTTAGCTGAATACTGGAAAGTACATACTTGTGTATTCACAGGGTTATCTTTACATCAATCAGTTTTCTTAGGATTAATTTTCATCAGTGACCTAATAAGTGAATTGCTACAATAAAACAAAATTAAAACTAATCACATTGCTACATTAAATGAACTTAAATCTATACCACATAAATATACTTAAAGTGACTGATATGAAGGAAAATTTAGTTATTTCAGAATTTTTAAACTTCATAACTTATTTACTCATGTTTCACTGATTACTAACCTATTTTTTTTTTGTCAGCTCATTCTCCTCTAGCTCTTGTCGCTTTTCCTCTGGGTTCACTGGGGTCACTGGTCTCCCTTTCACTTTCTAAGTTTCCTTTAAGTATTCTCTGCAATACTGGCTTAGTGGCTGCAAATTCTTTTAAGCTTTCTATATCATGGAAAGTTTTAATTTCTCCCTTTAAACTAAAAGATAATTTTGCTGGATATAGCAGTCTTGGTTGGCATTTATGTTCTTTTAGTGCTTGGATGACATTGCTCCATGATCTCCTGGCTTTTAGAGTCTGGACTGAGAAGTCTGCAGCTATCCTGATGGGCTTATCTTTGTAGGTCACCTTCTGTTTTTCTCTTACCGCTTTTAGTATTTTCTCTTTGTGTTGAGTTTCTAGAATTTTAATTATGATGTGTCGTGATGAGGATCTCTTTTGATCAAAGTTGTTTGGTGTTCTATATGCCTGCAATAGTTCCATGTTCATTTCTTTTCTTAGATTTGGGAAATTTTCTTCCATAATTTCATTAAACATGTCCTTTAAGTCTTTTGTTTTGTCCGCAGTCTTCTCCCAGACTCCCGTAATTCTGAGTTTGTTTCTCTTTGAATCATCTATCAGCTGTTGTAATGTTTCTCTTTCTTCTTTATTTACTTTGTGTTCTTCATGGCCTGTCTGTTGCAGCTCAGTCACTTTATTTTCTAGGTCTGACATTCTATTCTGAAGATACTTAATGTGGTTGCTTATTATCTTCTGTGTGTTTTTCATTCCTGAATATCTGCGTTCAGTTTTTCTATATCTCTGTTGTATTTTCTCTAATTTCTTGTATTGCCTTTATTATCCTTTGGTATATTTCTTGTCTGGTCTCCTTTGCTTTTCAAGGCTTGCTTTTAGCTTACCTATGTGTTGGTGTAGCTCTGGCGCTGTCTGTTTTATTTCCTGGTTTAATTCACTGAACATCTGAACCCAGAAGTTACCATCATTTTTGCCATTTTCATCTTTGGTTGTGCAATTTCAGTATCCCTGGTATCATCTTCTGGGGTTTCAGGTCTTTTTGTAGGAGATTTGCTACCATGTTTCCCAATGGTTCTCCTATCTCTGGCTGTCTCTGGTGCATGGGAAAAGAAGGGTTTGGTGAAGGCCCAGTCCTAGATGCCTCTGGAATCCTCTGGGGTTCAGAACTGACAGAGTGATGGAACTCCCTGGAAGCCTCTGAAGTCTGTGGCTCTCATGATGGATGGGCGATGGACTTCCTGGTCCTAGATGACTCTGACTTACAGGGCAGCAGTGACCTGGAAGCCCCTGGAGTGTGCCAGAGGAACGGGGCAATGATCCCCCTTTTGGGGTGTCTTGTTCCTCCTGGCCCACTCTGCAAAGTTCTCTGTCTGTCCTGGCTTCCCTCCCCCAGGGCAGGGCTCTCCACCCTCAGAGCAGAGGTGCCCCTGAGCCGTTCAGGGGATCAGCAGCCTTTTCTCCCTCTTTTTTCCCTCTCTTCTGCTTGTGCCAGTTTCTTCCTAGGCATTGTTTAAGGGTGACCCCCCAAAGCCCTGGTGTGCTCTTCTGAGCTTTCTTTACTCTAAAGGGTTCAGTCTTGGGCTTTATTTTTTCCTTCTTTTTAAAATGGCTCCCACTTACATCAGTGCCTGTGGAGGCTGCTGAGCCCTGTTTCTGACTTGGGATCCCTGGGACCTTTTCTAGGGGGAGCGTACGTTGTGTTTGTAGTACATACTACCCGTGGGTTGGTGTTTTGGAGGTTGGGGCCGCCAGCTGCCGACAATTCCCACTTCTCTGGATCCACGCTGACCTCGGGCTGAGGTTCTGGCTCCAGACCTTCCTCCATCTGGTCTGTGGATGTCAGCAGCTCACGGCTGCACCAAGTCGGCTGTTTCTTTCCTCCTCTTCCGATGTGACTTCAGGATTTCTGACCCACCCATAGCCTTGTACCCGTTGTTGGGGTGCTCCGTCCTCCTCCAGCTCCATCAGATGTTCCAGGCCCATGCGAGCTTTCCTCTGTCCACAGCAGCCTGCGGCTCCAGCTGTTTGCAGCCGGCTGTGGCGGCTTCCTAGGCCGCAGGGATTTTTTTTTCTCTGCTTTTGATGATCCTTTGGAATTTCTGACCTTCCCCTGGCCTCCTTTCAGTTGTTGGGGATGCTCCTCTCTTTCCTAGCTACACCAAACACACTTATTCTAACTAAATTCTCGACTTTTTAAGTGGGTCGATGAGGAGACATTGTGCAGTGCTGTTACTCTGCTGCCATCTTGACCGGACTCCTATTATTAAAAGAGGTATTTATACAAAGCAAATAGAAACTTATTGAAAAATCTAAAAAAGATAACTCTATACCTTTAATAGCAAAAATCTGTGTTATTTATCAAGCTTATCTAGATAGCAAAATGTTACTAACTAAACTAATAGGATAAACTAAATAGTTCTAAATTTTTAATGCTTAATAGTAAGATTAAAAAGAATGATGGAGTAGAGAAAAGGAGGATGGAGGCAAAATAATATTGGAAAAGAAAATAAGAAAAGAGAGTAGATAAGAGAGAAAAGAGACCAATTTCAATTGACGACTAGGAGAAAATAAATATTATTAGGTAAAAAGAAAAAGAATCAGAGAAAGAAATGAAAAAAAGAACATGGTACCTGTAAAAAGATTATTTTAAAAAGGTAAAACAAAATTAGGAGATGGAAATTGGCACGGCTTGGTGGCGCAGGGAGGGGGATCACAAGTGCAAGCCTAGCCAATGCAATTTAGTGACTTGGTGAGATCTTATCTCAAAATCAAGAAATGGGCCAGGGGATGTAGGGTGGAAGTCACCAGCAGAGCAGCAGTAACACCTGAGAACCAAGGAGGGAGAACAATCGCTCCAAAGTCACAAAATGCAGCTGGACAAGAATCCCACTCCATCATCGCAGAGACCAGAGATGTTTCTACTATACTTTGGGCAAGAGATCCTGAGATGTTTACAAATTTATCTTGTAGGAAAAATATGCCTGAAGTCAGAAGCCAGATATCTCCTCCAGAGGACTGGGGGCTGGTTGAGCCAACACTGGAGGAATTAGATCAAAAGATGAAAGAGACTGAAAGAAAACCTCATGAGGAAGAGAGAAAGTAGAATGTCTGTGGCCCAAATTCAGGACCTACCAGCAGAAAGCCCACTGGATCTCACACCACTTCTCAGTGGAAAGCCACTAGCAGAGAAGCTGTGAATAGTGTTGAAGGGAGCTACACAGACAAAAACCTCATTGCACAGTGGGAAAAGTAGGAGCTTGGGAGCGTTGTTGTGACACATTCAGATCCAGGGCAGCAAATTTGGGATGAATGACATTTGTTGGGTTTCTGAAAGCAAGCTGGAAGTGGGTCAGATCATGGCGTGCACACACTGTAGCTGCCAAGGCTGCTCTGCCCAAGGCCACAGGCCCTGAGCTCTCTCCATGCTGGACTCTGGACCCTGCTGACCCTCCTGTGAGCAGCTCTTCTTGGAGCAGCCCCTCGGGCCAAGTGGGAACATGGTCTCTACAGGTGAAGGCTTCAGTGTTCACCAGCAGATTTGTGAAATAAAACTTTTAAGTTGCTTGGAAAAAAAAAAAAAAAAACGTGCTGGGGATCTTGCCCATAGTGAAAATACTAAAGTCCTCAGTACCACCAACGCCCCCCCCCCCCCCACCCCGCCCCAACACACACACAGGAGTGCAGGCCTGTTGTCCTGGAGTCTGAGGCAGGACTGCAAGCTCAAGCCCCTATCACAAAAAAATAAAACAAAAAGGGAGCCGGGCCTTGTGACACAGGTTTGTAATACCAGTCCTGGGAGTCTGAGGCAGGATGATTGAAATTCTGAGCCCAGTCTGAGCAGTTTAGTGACTTAGAAAGACCCCGTTTTAAATCAAAAATAAAAAATAGGCTGAGAATGCAGCTTCGTACAAAGGCCCTGGGCTCAATCACTAGTACTACCAAGGGGAGAAAAGGAGAAGAAGAAAAGGAAAAGGGAAGGAGGAAAAACGGCTGAGCATGGAGCTTGGAACGAAGGCTTAGGTTCAAGCTCCAAAACAGGAGAAGAACTGAGCCACTAGGAACTGGACACAAATAATTACCTGTGAGGCCAAGCCGGGGCTACAGCACGATACTCCCAGCACTGTCTGAGGCTGAGGCAGGAGGACAGTAAGGTCAAGCCCAGCCTGGGCAATTTAGTAACTTAGCAAGACTTTACCTCGAAGTGAAAGATAAAAACAGGCTGGGATGTAGGTCAAAGTGAAGGCTCTGAGCTTTATCCTGTGTGTCATAAAAAACAAAATCAAAAGTAAATAAAATAATTTTTAAAGGCAAAATGAATTTGAAACTAACAAAAACCCCAAAACCAATTAAACCTAGCCAAGCCAGAACTAAAATTAGCACAAATCCAAAATACATACAAAGAACAACAGGGCAAATCTAAAGTCCAAAAATGTTTTCTGCGTTATTTGCCTAAGTTGTCTCCAGGTCATGCAGTGCTGGCATCCACGGTCCGCCAGTCAGGGGCAGGGGTCAGCAGCTCAACTGCGTCCTACCTTGGTCCCTGCTTGGTCTCAGCTCCACAGCCCTTGATGAGACCAACTTTGACCTGCTGTGCTATAGACACTTTGAACTGCTGTGCTATAGACACTAGCCCAGGGACAGTCCCTGCGGACATGTGTAGGAGAAGAGAGCTCAGAACACAGAGGGAAACATGTGAGCCATGGTTACTTATTATTTCAAAGATACACATGAAACTTTAACTTTATTTTAATTTTATTAATCATTACAAATGGATAGATTGCTGTGGACAAAAGAGTCACATATTTGCATCAAAAAAGGTGGATTTGAATTCTAGATTTTCAAAAAGATCTCCTAAAAGTGACTTTGGTTTAGTGCTTGCAAATAGTCAACCGTAAGCATTTCATTAAGCACCTACGCTTCTGTCTAAAACAACACCTGATGAGGGAAACGCCAGCGGCGTGTTACGTGGCCCTCCTCCTTTGTCGATAATCTAACTGTCTGTGACTATAAGGACTTTTTAAAAAAGTTCTAAGGCCTAATGATACCGTTAAGTGAAAATCACCTTTGAAAGTAATCACTATGAAAGGTTATACACTGATTTTAATAATCCTGTCATAGCTCAAAATATTTTCTGCATCTTTCCAGATGGCCTTCGGCACCCGAATCACAACACTTGCTTTCCAGTGATTTCTGGCTATTTCAAAATGTCAAACTCACTCTCAGAGACAAGTTTGGATGGTCCTGATAATCTTCAAGAGAATGCAGTGCAGCTCTAGTGATCACAGCAGGGGACAAGGGCCAGGAGCATTTGGGCACCTCAGGCAGCTTCTCGCCCCGTCCCTGCCAAGCTGGAGCTTGGTGTCCACAGGGCCTGGACCTGACGGGCTGAGATCACAGGCGGGTGAAGACAAGGGGAGGGTCCCTTCCAGATGGGACTCGTGCGCAACTTCATCCGTTCTGCACTTCCCACGGTTTCTTCCATTACTCTTTAGGCGTCTGGCTTTGACAGTGAAGGACAGAAAGGTCTACCTGAGGCAGGCAGCAGATTCTCCCAGTACTCCCGCCGAGCCCTGTGTTTAAATATGTATCTCATTACTTAACTAAAAGATTCACGTAGTATACGTGCACGCACACGCACACACACACACATGCACAGATGCGTGCACATGATCAGGCTGAGGTGGCAAGCACTTCTTCCGCTTGCAGATGTCAGTGGCGTATCTGCAAATGCCAGGGACTTTCTCACCATTTGTCCTCAAAACAACCATGCTACTTTTTGGGAAAAGACCATGGATGTCAGCTCTCCATGTGTTTATGAATTACACCAGCACAGTTTTAACTCCGTTCAATACTCTAATGCAACTAGAAGGGAAGGAAGGCAGTTTTTAATGGAATGAGACAAGGTACATAGTTGTTCAAAAGGTAGCTACGAAGGGAATGCAAGTTACTTTGTCAGAACTTGTGGGGGTTTTTTTGACAGAGAAGAGTACAAGATTGCAGGCCACAGACTTTTGTGTTAAATATATTTTTACAGTTTTTCCCACTTGACTTATGAAACAAGTCAATATTTTTGGATGATTAAATGTCAGAAATCTGCAGCTTTTGTGAAATCATAAATGTCTGCAAACATTGTTAGGCTTGGAAATTGAGGGTTAATAAGTGTCTTGGTTTAGTCTACAGAATAATGTTTTAATTTCAATAGCTAATTAATTTGAAAGATCCCTAGGAGGTGATAATTAAAATACACCAATTTTATGAGTTTATTCATTGCCAAAGCATATTTTACTCACCTTTTAATTATATTTACTTTTAGTATAGTTCTCTAAATACATACCTACACAAAACTATCTTTTCTGATAAAGCCTGTATCTCCCAGAAGAGAGATTTAGCTAAATAATTTCTTGCATACTTTTACAAAAATGAATTTATATCAGGAAAGTTGTTTCAGTTCAAAAATACTGTTTCAAAATTCCACTGAAGTGAATAGAGAAAGGAAAAGACTGATTTCTAGAAAGTGGAGAAAGGATAGAGCAGAGAGAGAAATAAAGAGAGAGAGAGAAGAGGGAGAGAAGTGAGAGAGAGGAGAGAGGAGAGAATAGGACATGCAGTGTGGCCAAAACAGAGAGCAGTTCAGGGGGCCCCAAGAAAAATGTAATCACTCATTGACTATAAAAAAGTATAGGTTAGAAATTGGAAGACCTTGGAGAGGACAAAGGCCTGTCGTTTTTGTTCAATGATGAAATAGGCAGTTATTTAGAAATTTCTAGAAAACCAAATGTTTTTCAAGTATGAAGTCAGTCCAAGCATGCTGCAAGTTAAAACATAGCACAGATTTATACAATTGATAAAATGTAAGAGAGGAGAGCTTTTTCTCTTTCTCTATGATCTTAGGCAGGCCACTATGTTCTTCAGAGAATGTTGAGAAAAATCCTTCATAGAACAGGGTGTTTGACTGGAAGGCTTGTTGGAAGCTGCAAGATATGACAGATGACAGGTATTGAAATGTAGGCCGGCCATTCCACAGGAGTGCATACCGGTGGTCAGGAACCTGTGAGTACCTGACACTGCCTTGGAAAATACCCATCGCCAGAAAACACTGGCCGGCTGTCTGTGTGAGCAAAGAGGGTGTTTCTAAGTTGGGATCAGGTCCCATGATCAGAGTCTGTCTGTATGAAGGAAAGATGGGAGCCTTTCTTTTTTTTTCTTTTTCTTTTTTGAGACAGGGTCTTGCTTTATAGCTCAGGCTGGTCCTAAACTCACTATCTACCCCAGGCTGGCCTCAAACTCATGGCAAACCTTTTGCTTTAGCCTCTTGAGTGCTGAGATAACAAATGCATAGCACTGCACAGGATTGGGAGCAATTTTGAGCTTTCCAAGAGCAAGAAATCCAACTAGCACCTAGCTAAAATCTGACACATGGCCAGGCGTGGTGTGCATGTCTGTAATCCCAGCTCTGTGGGAGGCTGAGGCAGGAGAATCACAGGTTCCAGCAGAGCCTGGGCAACTTAGTAAGATCCTATTGAGAGAGAGAGAGAGAGAGAGAGAGAGAGAGGTATATAGCTCAGTGCAAAGACCCTGTGTTCTATCTCCTGTGCTGCAAAGTAATGAAATAAAAATTATTAAAAATACAATAGGATGTGAGGGCAATCTGGTTGCGACATCTGTTACCCCACTGATTGCCAGGGTTGATTCAGCTGATCTGGCTGGCTAGGGGTGTCCCGTTCCTCCCTCACCGCTCCACGTGCATCCCTCCCTGAACTGCACAACGGGTAAAAGATGATGACCTTCCCCACTAGAGGAGGACTCTTCTGTGGTCAAGGGTATACAAGTAGCTGCGCTACCCTGCTAGAACCTCAAAACAAGGTCTTAAGGTCCATTTGTAGGAGAACATAGGCTAACTAAGCTTCCAAGACTCCAGACACATCCAGATGAGGCACTGCGGCAGTTTGCCTTTCTTAAATAAAATAAAATATGGCCCAGGGGAATGATCAGGAAGGACAATGTGACCCTAAAACACAGTATATCTGGAGTGGCCTGCTGGAAAACCACAGTCTGGGGAGGAAGTAGTGACCAGAGAAAAATACCTGAGGCATGAGAAATAGGCCAGAGTTTCCTGTGGGGAACTCTGCGACTGTAGCGGCACTGTGGAGACGCCGCCCCTATGAGGGCGCCTTTCCCACCCTCCCTCCTCCTCCGCTAGCCTTGGTGAGTGGGATGGAGTCGGGGGAAGCACTAGGCAGAGGAAGGGTGAAGATGCACTGGCCTCCCTGGCTTCCGGAGCCGAAGGTTCTACCTTAAGAAGGAGAAGCTGCAAATTGGAGCCATGTCCTGAGTTTTCATTCTGCGTGTAACTGAACACGGCCAGTTGCTAAACTGAGACTGTGCCTGCTAAGCAAAGCAAGTACAGGACTTCCTAGTCCCTGGGATTTCCCAGAGAAGTCTTGTGGCTTGTTGGTAATTTTGGACAAAGGAAGGATTCACTCATTGAGCAGACTTAAAGGGAGGAAAGAGAGGAAAAAAATAAATGAGTTTTTATTTCTATTCCATAACTCCCACTGTTTAGTCTGATAATCATAATAATTCTACCAATGTTATTTATTGGCTTCACATTTTTAGAGTCAAGGTACAGATGAAGTATGAAAGACTTCAAATATGTAATTTTAAAATAGCTAACAGAAGAAAAAATGTGCAAGAATCAAAACTGGGCAAAGGAGAACAAGGGGAAATAGGAAAGAGTATATGACTTAAATTATTCTGCTTTTATAAAAGATTATCATTAATTCTTTCTAAAACTGAAGACAAGTACTAGAGGTACAAATGACAAGAACAGGCTGCCTTTGTGCTGTGGGCTGATAATCTGTGTCCTTCCGAAAGTTGTATTTTGAAACCTATTGACTAATGTAATCATATTTGGAGGTGGGGGTGGGGGGGTGGAGGTGATTAAGTCATGAGGGTGGGGCACCATTAGTGGATTAGTGCCCTTTAGAATGAGACCACAGAGAGTTGGTCTTGGCCTTGCCCCTTCTGCCATGGGAGGACCCACTGAGAAATACCTATCTTTGAGAAAGGGGCCAAACAGTGTATCCACTAGGACCTTGATCTCAGACTTCTGGCCTTCAGGACAGTGAGAAATATGTTTTTGTTGTTTTTAAGCCACCCAGCTTATGGTATTTTTGACGGAAGCCTGAAAAGACCATAATGCCTCTGACTTGAAACTGAATGAGACTGGTGTTGGGAGGGGACTACTTCCAATTCTTATTTTAAACCCTTGCATACATCTTGGAATTTTTATTATCACACATATGTATAGTGTTTACAATAATATAATGACATTAAATAAAAGTAATAAGAATACTAACGTTAAACATTTCCTACCTTGCCCTGATCCAGGGCTTGGTGTGCATGCCCAGGCCGCTCCCCCAGCTACCGTGCTTTTCCGAAGCTGGTGGCAGAAATCCCCTTTCTGGGGCCAGCTCCTCTGCAATCGCCCTGATATGGTAGGGCTCAAATCCACAGCATCCGCCGATGTACCTGACTCCCAGGTTGTAGGCCTCCCGGGCGTATTTCTGAATATCCCACCTGGTCGCAACTCTGGGCTCCAGGCCTGGAATGCAATAGTTCTGGCTTATCCATTACTACCCCGTTTTTAAAGTATAGCTCCCCTGATGGGCAGGCTTTCCAATTCAAGAACTATAAGCTTTACACAGTTTTCAGATGACTTGTGCTGGGTTAGCTTGGAATTCTTCTGCTCTATCTAGTGTTGCATTATAACACATGACCGCCTTGGGCTTGTAGGTGACCCCTCACCCATGCTCCCTTAGGGAGCCCCTCTGTGCTTCTGTAAGTAATCTCTTACCCATATTCCTATTATTAACCCCAAAATGGACTTTAGTGCTATCATTCCTTTGGCCCATCTGCTGTGCCCTATCTGGGTGAGTAGACATAGGTGTTCACATCTCCCCAGGAAAAGCTGGTGCACGCCTGTAATCCTAGCTCTCTAGGAGGCTGAGACAGGAAGATGAGACGATCGAGATAACCTTGGTAAACAGTGACTTAGAGAAGTGTCGTGGTTTGGATCTGGAGTGTCTCCCAAAAGCCTCATGTACCTATGAAGACTATGTAGTGCTAGGAGGCAGGGCCTGGCTAGGAGGGGCAGATGCTTGGGGCTTTGCCTGGAGGGGCGTGTGCCGGTTCTGCCTTTCCTTCTCTGCTCTGCCATGCTGTGAGGATGTCTGTCTCTGGTGCTCCTGCTCTGGCCCTGACCCAGCTCCAGCCTTGCCATGTGATTCCACTATTTTCCAGTTGCGCCACCCATGAATGGACGGAGACCTTCCGAAGCTGAGCTAAAATAAATCATTCCTCCCCTAATTCGTGCATGTCAGGTATTGAGTCACAGAAAGTAACTAAAACAAGATCTCATCTTACAACCAAAAATAAAAAACCAGATGACCTAAAATGTAGCTCAGTGGAGAAGCTCTGGATTTAATCTCCAATACCAGAAGAGAAAGAAAGATCTGTACTATTTGAATTTTTTTGAATTTTTGTCTTAATGAGAAATACGAGGATCGCTCTAGGTTCAAGCTTACCAAAGGGGTACTCTGGGAGGTCCAGAAAGCCTCCCTTGCCACAGTCAGGCGTGTGGAAGGCCAGGGGCTGTGCCATGAGGTGCACGGCCAGCCCTGCGGCCCTCAGACCTTCCTTCATGAGCTGCACAGTCTGCAGGGTGGCCCCTGGCCCAAATCGGCAGTTCACTCCGACGATGTCAGCCCCTTCGAGAGAAAGAAAATGCTTTTACATCTTCGCAGTTACTCATTCACTCTTCTTTCTGGAATCATGGAAAGCTACCTTACAGATCAGGTATACACAATTTACAGACAAGGAAATGGTTCCAGTGTCTTCTATCTCTTTCCCGTTTTGCTGTTGCTGTCACAGCACCTAGGAAAAGCAGCCAGGGAGCCGCTGCTGACGTACCTGCGGCAGCCAGGGTCACTGCGCAGTCCCCGGGGGCCACCCCGTTCATGTCTCCCTCAGGGCCGATGCACAGGGTCGCTGCCACTGGCTTCCCCGATTCTTTGAGGACTTCCACGGCCCACACGGCTTCTTCCACGTGCTCAAAGTACTAAGAGACATGTTACTTTTTCTACCAATCACAGAGAAAGCAGAAACTGAAGCACAAATGTACAGACAGTTACAAGTTTGATCAAATCTGTGCAGTAAGACTTGCTAAGGAATGCGTTTCCAGAAGACTAAATAGCTTTCTGAGTCAATATTCTCATTCTTTCAACAATAACATATAGATTTTTATTCAGAGGTTGTTATTCAGTGGCATGACTGTCAGTAAGGAAAAATACACAAAGGTTTCAAAAACTGCACACTTAAAATTGTAATTTAGAAGGAATGAAAATATGGCTTGTCAATTCGGCACCCATCTTTTCTGGAAAACAACGGTTAGTTTGTCATGCTTAGCACCTTAAAACAGCTTTGTGTTCCCTTCTAGCTAGATAGTCCCATGTGTCCAATAGCAAGAGTAATGAGATTTCTTTTTCCCGATGAGAAGACGGGGGAACAGAGAAGGAACAAGAGCCACTCAATGTCCTTGCAGTAGTGAGCAGGACAGGAACCCTCTTCAGTGTCCTGATCCAAAGGCTGACCTTAAACACGAGTGGAGAAAAGCCAGAAGAAATTGGTTTCTGCCATGCCCAGTGGTATAGACCTACAATCCCAGGACTCTGGGAGGCTGAGACATGAGGATCATGAGTTCAAACCCCGCCTATGTACCTTAGTGACTCAGTGAGGCACTGTCTCAAAATAAAAAATAAAATGGGCTGGGGATGTAGTTCCTCAGTGTGAAGGCCCTGGACTTGATCACCAGTACCACACACACACACACACACACACACACACACACACACACACACACCCCTTGTTTCTTTCCTCTTGACTTGGAAACAAATCTTGCAGAAACAGTGTGTGAGGTGTGGCAGAGAGCACTGCACTGAGCCTCTGCTCAGCACACGAGGCTGGAGAGCTGGGTGGGTAATGTGGGTGGTGTGTGCAAGTGCCCCTGGGTGGGCAGGTGAGGCCAGGAGCATGGGCCTCAGGCTTGCCCAGCAGCAAGTGGGAGGAACCAGGACATGCCTGCTGGCCACCGTCTCCAGGTTCAGGGTAAAGCTCTTGGCCTGGGCTGACCCCAGGCTGCAGCAGCTGTGTCGGGGGATGGGCAGTGAGGGGGACAGAGGGAAATGCTCAGCCTAACAAGTGGCCAGTGCTTCCTAATTCCTTCTCCAAAGTATCCTCTCTCCTGGTGTCACCCGAGGGAAGGTGGAGAGGTGAGCTAGCAAGTCCTGGATGGAGGAGAGAAAGAAGCTCCTCCACATGAGTGTGACGGGTGGGCCCGGGTCAGGCCAGCTACCCACACAGCACCTCCCAGCCAGCCTCTCCCGGGGCCATGCCTTCCTCACAGCCCAAGCTGGAGGGGCCTAAGGCAACAGCGGCAACTACCTCACCTCGGGAAACCGAAGGCTGTGCCAGGCTTCTCCTGTTCCTGGAGCACCAGGCTTACCTCTGCAATCACGAAGTCCACATTTTTCCTGACAAACACCTCTAGCTGCTGCCGGAAGAGCTTTTTAATTCTGGTTTCATCCTTTTGATGTTTGTAGATCGAGGACTGGCAGATCCCTCCTGCTACTAAAGCGTCCCCTTCGCTGGCCACTTCCCTGGCTAGGTCGCAGGCGGCAGCGTTTACGTCTTCCCACTGAGGGTAGAGAGTAGAAGTTGAGATGGTGAGCCCGGCATTTTCCACGTGAAATATGAAAGGTGTTGAAGAGGGTGACGGGTGCAGAGTGAGGGCCGGCTGGTCACTGGAAGCTACAGGGCAGGAAGACCTGCTCGGCGGGCACAGTGCCCCTGTTTATGGGTCACCTTTTATTTCTGTGACATTGTGCTTCCCACACTGGGTCGTATTAACCTTCTTTTTACTTCCCCATCCACATCTGACTATAAGCCTTTTGAAAGCGGGCTCTAGGCCTTTATACAATCTGTGTCCAGCAGAGAGGGCGGACCGTTACAGTGAGTCCAACAGGGTCACCAATAAACGCAGCACTGACTGGCACCCGTTTAATGGACAAGGGAGCGTACAACCACGAACACTTTGCCTGTGGGGAGTGAGTTACAATACCGCCGCCACCGTCGTCCTGGCCCCCTCCTCAGCAGGCCTGTGAACGCAGCCCTCCCCGCTCCCCTGTGCACATGCCCATGCCCGATGCAGGGGCAGTACAGAGTCACATGGCCAGAGCTGAGCATCGAACCCAACCTTCTCAGTCCTGGGCCAGGGCCTGTTCTCCAGGACCGCTCTGTCCCCAGATAGATGCAGCACAAGAAGGCGACGTGGAGTGGAGCCAATAGGGTGCGGTATCTTCTTCACGACCGCCCTGCCCTTCCCAGGGCCCATCCTTCTGCCCTGCCTTACCCCTTCCTCTACCTCAAGGACGCAAAGGCCCCCTTACTTGGCATGTGTGGGTACGGTGCATCAGTGGCCACATGTGTGATCTTGTATTAAGATGCAGTGGCACCGCAGGCCAGCACGGCCACCTGAGAGGACAGGGTGCTGTGACGCCCCTCCCCGCAAGGGACCCTCTACCTTGCTCCCCATGCTGTCCTCGCTGGCCGAGAAGGTGAACGTCTGCATGACATCCGAGCCTGCTCTCAGGAACTCCGTGTGAAGCTGACGAACTACAATGTAATTGGGGTTTTTGGAACTGAAACACTTTAAGAATAATAAGACTTACAGACATTATCACACTCATCGGCTGTCTCAGCTGTCCCACGCCTGGCCCCTTCAGCAGACTAGGGCTGAAAACTCTAGATTAAGTCAGCAGAGCGTGAGGATAAGAATCTGCCCCTCTTGGTCCTATAGAAGGGTGCCAAGGCACAGGGCAGTCACTCGTGGGCATGAAGGCCTGGCTGGCCACTGTCCCTTGGTCTCTTGGGCCAAAGAGATTTATTCTTGCACCAGTGCTGGTGTCACAGGTCTAGGACAGTCAGCACCAGCAGCCCTCAGCGTGGGAAAAGGGAGCTCTACGGAGCAGCACGTGTGTGGGGCACCCGCAGAAGACTCATTCGACAACAGCAGCCTGGAGGAGGCTGAGACAGGAGGATCACAAATTCGAGCCCAGCCTGGGCCGCTTAGTGAGAAATCATCTCAACATTAAGAAAATAAAAAGCAAAAAGGGGTACTGGGAATGTAGCTCAGTGCAAAGGCCCTCAGGTCAATTCCATGTAAGGAGGGGGATTCGGAAGGTCCACAGCCTGAACACAGCCCTAGGCCCCTCAGAAAGCCAGCTCTTCCCTCCCCCACCCCATCTTTATCCCTATGCCACACCCTTATTCTTATTTTTTAAAATACTTTATTCATGGTTTACCCAAAATCTTTCAAAATTAAGAACAAATTCTTTTGGGCCAGATGAAAACTTCCTGCAGGCTGTCATAGAGATAAAATTTGGTTATGTCCTATATAGAAGGCTGGGTGTCTGCTGGAACTATGGAAACAGCCACCGTGTGCTCAGACATCCTGGGCACTTCACTTCACCCATCCGTACTCACAGCTCACACCCTAGTCCTGCGCCATGTGGTACATAAAGAAAAAGATCTCTGGAGAGGTGTAGGGACTTGCCTAAAGCCATGTAGCTGGCCACGAGCTTGTCTGACACTGTGTGTACACATGAAGTCAGGTTGCTCAAAGTCCCCTCTTAGCTTTCCTTGGTTTCTCCCTTTGCACTGTGGCTTTACTTCCCCACCTTAATTTAGGGACGTAAACACACGCACAGGCAGACACAGCTGAGCCCCAGCTTGACGCTGCTTCCCAGGCCTGTCGTGGCTTCTTCCTGCAACCTCCCCCTGCCAAGCCAGGATGAGGAAAATCGGATTATTTCCTCTCGTCCCCACAGCTGGCCCTGAGTGCTCTGTGGGGGCGACTGCCACTAACCATTCCCGCTGCACAGCCGGCCACCGTGGGCACCGCAGCTGGCTAGGATGGCTTTGGCCACTTTTGGGAAACTCCCAAGTGTCCATCTGTATTAAAATCATACTTCAGCACTGCCTATGTAAGAAAATGCAAATGGGGGGAGAAAGATCAAAAGAGCCAGAGAGGAGAGCGAGCATTTTCCTCTGCCCCAGTTGCATAGCCGCCCTGCAGCCTTGATGGTGACCGGCCAATGCCATTATTACTTCGTGATTTTTTTGCAATCAGATTCCAGTCAGCCAAATGTCCCTGAGATCACTGCCCCAGGCAAGGGGACCCTCACCTGCGCTTGGGTGGTCCACCACAGCTTCCGGGGTCCAGAGCCCCACCTTAACGTAGCCCCTCTTCTCCAGAGCCAAGAGGAAGCCGCCATCCCCGATCACCACCTCGCCGCGGTTCAGACGGTCCAGAATACCCTGCAGAGGAGGGACACTATCACCGAAGCTCCACCGCACCCTGCCGCTGTCTGCTCTAACAGCTGTTTCTAATTTTGTGAACGGTGCCTTCTGTGCTCGGAGGGCTCGTACTGTCAGAATCGCGGCTGGTGGTGCTTAGATGCAGTGAGCACACACCTGTCTTGGCCGATCTAGGCGCCAGTTCTGTGACTCCCGGGCTGGGCCTACTTGTTTCTCAGTGAACATGTGCTCTGGGCCAAGTCACAGTGGAAGTGTAGACTGTTTGACAGTTACTTTTGTTTTCTAGCATGTTAGTGGTGGCTCCGCTTGCTGCTTACCTAACTATGCGCGTTCTCTTCACTAGCATATTTTGTGGGGGAAGACAATGTCTTCAACCTAAAATAAATAAATAAATAACATAATAAATCCCCAATCTCCTTTGCTGCTGGGAGCAGCCTGGGGCACAGAGCTGGCCAAGGGGACACAGAAGGAGCTGGCTGAGACTTGTGCACATGTTATGCCTGCCTGGCATGGATGGCCACTCCTGCCATCTTGTGGCCCTTCCAACTGGAATGTCAGTGGAATGCCTGGGGCACAGCGCCGCCCCGCAGCCCTGCACTGGAAGCTAAGGCTGCCCCGCAGCCCTGCAGTGGAAGCTAAGGCCCGGGGGCAACTGGCTCGTGGGGTCCCTACTCCTTAGAGATGAGCTGGAGACACTGCAGCCACAGACCCACTGCTAGCCCTCTTGCTAGTGGAACACAAACCTTTCACTTGTGCTAGCCAAGTTAAGAGCCAGGTTTAAGATGGCACATCAAACAATTTTAGAGAGAGAAGTAACTTCAGTGTCACCGGCCCACCTGTCGCCTCCCATGTCCAATCTGCCACAGGGGTTAGGAAAAGTGTCCCTATTTGGCATTTCTCAGATTCACCCACCCCAGGTCACTGCTACTGGATTATGGGGACGGTCCTAAATCTGCTCCAGCTGCGACCCAAAGGACTTCCTCACTGTGCTGCGCGCAAAGGCATGTCTCTTCCACTCCAATTGTCCCTTCTTTGTGTCCTGTGTCTTCCTTCTCTTTGCCTGCCAGTCCTGCAGGACCTGTTTCCTCCCTCTCTGCAGGATGTGTGGGGATTGGGGCTTCTGTCTGCTTCCCCATCACTTTAGCGCCTAAGTAGGAGACGCCTCGTACACTGGGCATCAGTTCATCACAGAGACAGGACTCTTGAAATTGTCAGGTATGTCACATGGGCTAGGCTTTGGTCCTGAGAAGGAACTAAAAAGTCACATGTGGACAGAAAATTAGCTAGGAATTTAAGAAAATTGTAGCACACGACTGCGTCTTCATTGTATCGAATACAAGACATTTTCACCCATTCCATGGGTATTTATCCAACACTTTACATTTGTCATTTGTCTGCACAACTGATACCAAAATAATCATCAAGATTTGAATTTGGAGCATCTTTGGCCCGTTGGTTCCTGCTATGCTTACTGTCTCGACAATCAGCACGCCAACTTGCTTTACGAACAGCTCTGAAAGGACAGGGACAGGGGTGTGTGAAACAAGTCCTGCTATGTGGTAACTTCCGGTGGCAGCAAGGCTTTCTTGGACCTGATGTGAGAGCTGGGGAGTGTTTCTGCACCGTGGGCCCAAGATCTGGCCTCAGAACGAGGCATCCACAGCTCAGACGAAAATGAGCTCTCCCGAGGGCAGGAGGTGAGGAAGGCTCCATTCTGTGGCACATACCCCGGCCCAAGGCAGGATGCTACTTTGGGATTAAAGAACTACTTGTAGTCTCTGTGCTAATTAAGTGAATTCTTAAAAAAGAAGTAGCTGCTACGAAGAGACAGGGGACTAGTTCCTTCCTTAACGCCCACGTCCTCAGGACATGGACGAACCTGGGACGACAGCACAGTGGAAAGCCCTGACTTGGCCCTGACTCAACGAAAAAGCGCGCAGAACCCTGCGAGTAACCAGAGTAACCAGAGAAGCTTGGAAAGCGCCCGCGTGTTTCTTTCCTCTGCGTCTTCATCCTTTCATTAGCGCATTCCCCTCGGTGCCCACACCTTTAGTCTGATACCAGGATGACTGTTCGCAGGACCTGACTCTGAGGCCCACGGGCCACACAGGTGTGCGCCTGCTGCGCCCGCGCGGCGCCCCACAGTGCAGAAATGGGTTTGCATGGCTGGCGGCCTGGGGGCATCTGGCCCCTTCCTTGGCTCTGTCAGGTGGCAGATGCCGCCCTCTCCAGGCGCCAGCCCCGCTCATTCTGTCCTTCCGTCGCCTCCCTCGACCCCATGCGTCCCTGACACAGGGAACACAGCCCACGCCTGAGCACCCGACCCGCACTATGGCCTCCTGGCGCCTCCTGAGGGAGGTGCAGGGGTCCCGGGACGGCGACCCCACGCTGGTGGGCGCCAGTCTTTGAGGAAGAAAATGTGCGGCCTCTGCTCAGACCCAGGTGGCGCGAGGCCCGCACGCGGCCCAAGGCTGGGGCCGGCGTCTCTGTGACTCAGTTTTCCCACCTACGAAACGGGGTCATTGCGAAACCGAGGAAATACGAGGTGGGTGTCAAGTACTAGGCCGGGTGCCAGGCGTCGGGAAGGGCTCTGAGGCCAGGTCAACTGAGGCACGGGGCCGTACAGACGGGTCCTCCCCGTGCGCCAGGCCCAGGCGGGTGTGAGCGCGGGCTGCCGGAGCCCCGCCGCCCCAGGACCCCGGGAAGAAGGGACGCCTACCTTCTTGGCGCTGGCGCCTCGGGCGGGGTGCATGGCGACCAGCTCTGCCGGCTCCCAGGACTCGCGGCCAGCCAAGGGCAGCCCGGCCCCGCCCCGCCGGGGGAGGATCCCGGCCGCCCGCCAGGCTGCCCAGAGCGCGCGGGGAGCGCAGCCGCTTGCCTGGGCCTCGCCATGCTGCGCCTGGCCGCCCTGCGCCCGCGGGTCCTCCTGCGGACGGTGGCCCCCCGGCGCCCGCGCTCTGGCTCCGCCCGCCCCGCCGCGGAAGGGTGAGTGGGGAGCGGGGATCAGCCGTTCGTGACGATGCTAGTGCACGTGTAATCGCCCTGGTCCCCTGGCCAGGTCAAGTCTGCCTCTCCTGAAAACACAGCTTCTGCACCTTGCTGTTGTTGGGTTTTTGATTTTCTTTTCCCCTCTCTTCTCACCCCTTTTCTTAGTGCTGCTGGGGATTCAGCCCAAGTCTTCGTTTTTGACTTTGAAGCAGTCTCACCAAGTCCTGAAGTTGTCCAGTCTGGGCTTGGACTTGAGATCCTCCTGGTTCAGCCTCCCCGCTCAGCACCCCTGTGTGCTGTGCGTGTGTGTGTGTGTGTGTGTGTGTGTGTGTGTGTGTGTGTGTGTTACACTTACAGGTGTCCTGAAGATTGCTGTGTTGGCATACATTTACTTGTCTTACTCTTAAAAGCTTTGCTTTCTCTACTGTCAGTAGTCTACAATCTAATGGAGCAGTCCATTTTGTTTCTGATTGTTTATTACCGCAAGTAAAGTGCACGTGAAAATTTTTGTATTCTGGGAGGCTGAGACAGGAAGATCACAAGTGCAAGGCCAGTCTGGAGGGGTAATGTAGCAGCTTAATGAGACTCTGTCTCAGAATTTTAAGGAAAGTACAAAGCTGTAATCCCAGCACCTGGGTGGCTGAGGCAGGAGGATTGCTGTGAATCTGAGGCCAGCCTGGGAAACCAGCCTGGACGCTAGAGCACGAAATTCTGTTCACAGAGAAAGAGAGAGAGAGTGTGCGCCAGAATGCAAGAGCTTGGGGATGTAGCTCAGTGTGAAGGGAACTTGGACGATTTGAAGATCACACACTGACCAGAGCTGGCAGGGCCTGCATCCCACCCTGGTGCCCCTGCTTCTTCCCACAGTTCCTCCAGCATCTGCTGGCTGGGACTGGCTCTGTGTTGTTCTACTTGGTAACTGTTTAACTGAGCCATGCCAAGCATCCCTAGGTCTGTGAACAGATGGCCCATGGCAGCAAGGCCAGGTGTTCGAGTGTTATGTGATGTGGTTAAGAGTTGACTCCATTTTTTATTGTACATCCTAAGAGCTAATTTTGAAAACAAAAGACCTTCCTTTGACCTTCACCCACCCATTCATTCATTCATTTGACCGTGGTTGATTTGTAGTCTGTGGTGTTCTAGGCTTGTTCCTGGTTCTGAGAACACAGGAGCACCCACCGATAGCCAGTTACCCAGCCCTGCTCTGCCTCCGGATTGTTGTAAATTTTAATTAAGAAAATGTATGCAGAAGTGTTTTTTCAACTGAAAAACACCACAGAAACATTTATAATAAGATAATAATAATAATAATAGATACTTTACCTGTGGCAAAAGGAAATAGAAATTTAACAAACTTGAGTTGATTGGTTTAAACCTAATTAGATGAATAAAATGTAATATTCAGGAGTACCAAAAATACATTTTATTGTATTCATTTAGCAATATGTAGTTCTAGATTCAATAAATCAAAATCTAAATGATATGATTTGATTTCTATTACATGTTCTTTACCCAATCCATAACTATTAAGAAGATGTTTGATATTGGGAAGCTCTTGGTCAAAGAGACTGTATAAAAACTCTCACTTCTGAATAAGGGGAAGGGGTAAGGATGTTTAAAGGGGGTGGATAGGGTCAAAATGTATTGTATGCATTGAATCCCCAAAAGTATGAATCTGGGGGGTGGGGAGAGAGGGCATGGGATAAAAATGATTAAAGTATGTATGTGCATGGATGAATCTGCCAGAAGGAAACTCATGATTAATTAGTCCATCAATCTATAGAGCCGATATGTACCAATAAAAAACATCTGTGATTCCCCAGCACCACATAATCCCAAGCATGGTGGTGCACGCCTGCAATCCTGGCACTCAGGATGCTGAGGTGGGGGATTGCTGTGAATTCAAGGCCAGCCTGGGCTACAGAGTGAGACCCTGTTTCAATAAATAAATAAATTAAATTAAAAATGATGTGAACAAAACCAAACAAACCCCCTTTCCAACACAGGAGATAGGTGACCTGGCTTTTGTGTGCCTCCTGCTTTAATTTTGTGCACACTTACAGTCATCCCACATGATTTCCAGAATGACTGTAAAAGCAGCTATTTACATAATTTGTTCTTTTTTCAGAACTGGAGACCCAACTCAGGGCCTTCACATATAGTCACATCCATAGCTCATTTTTTAACTTTGATTTTGGGACAATGTCTCACAAAGTCACTAAGTTACCTTCCTGCCTCAGCCTCCCAGAATGCTGGGATTAAAGCCACTGGGCCTGGCTCATATAACTTAAAAACTCTGAATCAGGAGCCCATTATGACATGCTAGACAAATGAGGTCCTATACACTCGATGAAGCTTTGTCATCTACTACTGACTGAACCTTCAAAGCCCAGCAGAAGAGAAGAGGTTGAACCCTGAACTTCCCTAACACGGATATTCAGTTGGACCAGGTGCTCAAACCTGCATTTCCTGGTCTTAAATTCTTTATTCTTTTTGCTTCACCTGACCACTCTTCTAAGATAAATGATAATTTTTTCTTTTGAACACACAAAAAGCACCTTTAAAATGTATTTTTTTGTCACCACTGTTACAGTTTTGAGTAATGCATGGAATATCCCCAGGTAATTTGAAAATAGACTTCCATGCAAAGCAATCAAGTCCTGTGTATTTCATTTTGTTTCCTTATGAAGAAACAAAAATGAAAATGTTGTTTAAAAGGGGCCAAACAAAAGTTACTGGAATGCACTGGAACACCAGAAAATAAGGAAGTCCTTCAAGAGTCATGTGGCCATGCCTAAAGGACCGAAGGCTCCTGAGAGAAACTTTTGTGGGCCAACACTGGGATAATCTAGATGTATAACAAATGAAGAGTAGTAACTAATTACAATCAACCAAATACAATAGGTATCATGTTCATATTAATGAAAGAAACAAACAGAGGCCAAAGAAAGTGCTTCCCTGCAGCAGAATGACAACTGACAAACACAGGGGGAAGGATGGAGTTTGGAAGCCATCACCAGACACTAAAACCGCTTAGCAAATGCATGACCACGAGCAGGGTATTTCCATGGTCTCAAAGTGCATGGCACATCATGACTTATGGCCACAAAAGAGAAAATAGGATTTTACCAAATAAATCTGACATACACCACCTGTGTAAGTCACCAGACGTCAGCTGGGAGGCGTGATTGTGCACTCCCAAGTCACAGGCACTGAGAGGGAGCCCACAGAACTCAGTGATGTGCCTATCACCGATGTATAACCCAAAGTGTATCACCAGGAGACACCAAACCCACGTGCAAGTGTAGTTCTCAGCTGCTTTTTTGTTTCTGGGACACAGTACTCAACACCCACAACTTAAGGGAGGAAAGGTTTATTGTAGCTCACAGATCGGAGATCTCATGGTTGGCTGACATACACACACACACATACACACATATATATGTAATGTTTTATATGCATATATTGAATGTAAACTTTATATTCTGGAATAATTGAGTTAATTACGGGTATCATTTTTCTTATAAGCATTCTACTACTTACATCTACATTTCTTGTAAAATTTCTGTAAATTTGAAATTATATTCAAATAGTCACTTCCCATATTGCTTAAAGCAATAAAGAAACTTACATATTTTGTTCTGGATAAATTTTGAAGGCAGCTGTGGGCATTGGAGAAATAGTGCCAACTTGTTGCAACTGGGTTATGTCCATGGAACAGCTTTTTCAGGTGTGTGGTTTACTTGAGGTCCAGGAAGTAGAGGAGGGGCACCTTACTGGCAGCATTGTAATTCTGTCTCTGGAGGAGCACTTCTGGTACCAGAATCTGTATTAGTCAGGGTTCTGAGAGGCAGAGTTAAAAGAGAATTTATGCAGATAAAGGTAATTTATTTGGAGGGCTTGCAAGTTTGAAGAGAAATGGGCTGTGCACATGTGGGAGGGCTGGAGGGTCCGGTAGCCACTCAGGCTCCTGCCAGAAGGACACTGGTCCGCCAGAGCAGGACAGCCGGTGCGAGACTGCAGAGGCAAAGATGGGAGACTGATGCCAGTCTACTGTAGAGATCTGCGAAGACAGGAGAGAGCCAGGAGCAACCAAAGTCTCTTTGGCTCAAGGCAAGGACACGTCTTTTCAGAAAGAGGCTGCAGCAATGTATCTTCTTCCCTCCTTTCCTGAATTCAAGCTAAGGTCAGGTGCCCTTCCCTACTTCCTGAACCCCAAGTAAGCAAGGCACACCTCGGAGTGATTCACTGGAAATTCCTCCCTTGCAACAAGTTGGCACAATTTCTCCAACAGCCGCAGCAGCTTAGAATCTAGGTATTAAAATTTTAACAATAGTATTATCATTATAAATACATTGCATTCTTCCAAAATAAGAGATAATAAAACAGGTGATATAATTTGAATCTATCTTGTTCTTAGATTAAAATTTATCTTAGCTGGCGCTATGTTATAACAGGCACTACAGGCACTTAGCTGGTGCCTGTTATTCCAGCTATTTTGGAGGCTGAGGCAGGAGGATCACATATTTTAGGCCAGGTTGGCCAACTTAGGAAAATCCTGCCTCAAAATATAAATAAATAAAAGGGCTAGAGATGTACCTCAACTTCAGAGGAAGCACAGTGCCCTGAGTTCAATTCTCTGTACTACAACAACACAAAAACAAATTTAAAATTCCTAGGAATTATTTTTAAAGTTTTACGTTACCAAAATATCATATGGGTAATCATCCCAGGATCTTAGTAATTTCTTAGAAATTTCTAAGTTACAAATAAATGTAAGAATGAGATTAGTGACAAAGAAAAGAATTGGGCAATAGGTCCACAAGGATTCAATAACAAAAAGCATATTACTTGTTAATGGATTCTGCTTTGCATGTGGGTTTCCTAATGTTTGTGTGCCCAACACACTACATGAACCAAAGACCTAAAATGAACTAAGGGATATTGCCCGGTCCTTGCCTTCAAGAAGCTCACAGCCCAGCTAGAAGGCAGCTGTGCGATCCATCCATTACCCCCAGGGGGTGATGATCAGGGGTGTGGGGGAGTCCCCAGGGGAAGGGAGTCCAGCTGGGAGAGTGGTTTCCCCACCTGGGTTCCCTCAGTCTGGGAAGCCTCAGGAGAAGGCGATGAACCAAGGTTTTTAAGTGTTAAATTTCATAATGGTTGTGGGGTTTTTTTTTTGTGTGTGTGTGTGTGTAATAAAGTGATTATTAATGTGTTTTAAAGACAAGAAAAATTAGCTGGTCCCAGTGGAACAGATCAGTAATCCCAGCACTATAGGAGGCAGAAGGATTCCAAGTTAAAACCTACCCTGGTCAACTTAGCAACTTAGTGAGACCCGGTTTCAAAATCAAAGCTGAAAAACATGCTGGGCTTGTAGCTCAGTGTGAAGACTGTAGGTTCCATCTCTAGTACTACAAAATAATATTAATATTAATAATAGTAATAATCATAATCCTACATAAAAGAAGAAAAATCATTCCCTAGGTTCTTTGTGAAAAAAGAAGCTACCTGTTCGTGTCTGCAGCTCGGTCAGGCACCTGCAGCACGGCAGCGCCACTCCCTGGGGTGGGGTGCAGAGTCCCCTCTCCTTTCCCCAGCCAGCCCTCCTGGGCAGGGTTTAGATGCCCAGATTATTAAATAAGCACCATGCAAATCTCAGTCACTGGGTATTAAGTACTAGAAACTGAGTAAGGGGAAGGATTTCAGCCAGGCTACCACAGCCAAGTAAAGTTAACATGTTTTAAAAATACTATCTTTCAGAGAAAAGACGCCACCTTTATCTGCTGAAACAAGATGGAAAGACAGAGCGGAGACAGTGATCGTGGGCGGCGGCTGTGTGGGCGTGAGTCTGGCCTATCACCTGGCCAAGGCAGGGATGAAGGACGTGGTCCTGCTGGAGAAGTCGGAGCTCACGGCCGGATCCACCTGGCACGCAGTAAGGAGAGCAGCGCTGCCCTACCTGGCTGTGCCCAGCACTGCCAGTGCCTTCTGCTCGGGCCCACGGGAGAGAGTGCCACCCACCCCCCTCCCGCACCTGCAGCCAGCTGGCGCCCTCCGGGCCGCAGGGGTGCCCGTGCCCTCCTGTTGCTGCTATCCTCTACACACATGACTATCAGCTTGTGGCGTTAGTGTGTATGCTCTGATACATAAAATGGAAAGTTTTAAATTAGTGCATATTCCTTACACAGACTAAATACATGTAAACAGCCGCCCTTGGTGGACTCTCCCTCTGCCCCTGCGCCTGTGCTTTTCGCTCCAAGTCTCCCTCTGCGTTCCTGTCACCTCTGGTTTGACCCGTCTGGATTCTTCACCTGGGAGGACACACGCCGAGCCATTTGATTTCCGAGATGGGCTTACTTCCCTTAGCATCGCCTTCTCTGTTCTCTCCATGCAAACGACCTGGTTTCACTCCTTTTTATGATGGAGTCACGTTCCACGGTGCTAGATATCCCACTTTCCGCGCCCATCCGCCGCTGATGGGCACCTCGGTTGTAAACGGGATGGTAATACTCTCTGCTCAGTAGGGTAGCGAGGTGGGTTGGGTCAACGTGGTAAGGTTCCCACGCACGTGGGAGATGTTCACCATAGCCAGTGCTCACTTTGCGTGGCAGGCTGCGGGCTTGCCTGCACTCCTCTGCCTGTCTTTGGTGATCCTCTCATTTAAGTTACTTATTATGACCATAATTTTGTGCTGTGAGACAACAGCGTGGCCTCCTGGGGTTGACATGTGCTGGGGCTCTTGGTCTCAGCACACCCAGCTAAGTCAGTTCTGCAGCTTCGTGCCAGGCAGCACCGTCTAGGGAAAAGTTGCCGGGGACAGACGCCGGCCTGGCCTCCCCCTCGCGCTGCCCTGCCAGGTGTCTGTAGCCCCTAGGAAAGGAACAGGAAGTTTTGACTGCTGGTGCAGCTGTCCTTGGAGGGAGGCTGGGCAGTGCCCGCCTTTGCTTGTCACAGTTTGCCTGGTGGCTTTCCTCTGCTGAGAGGAACAGGAAGTAATAGGGTCTGGCTTTGGACAGATGTGCAGTATTCAACACCTGATCCCTGCAGGTGGTGGGGAGTCCTGAGTGGAAAAGATTGCCTGCCCTGCTGAATCTGAGGCAGTACTGCTCAGACCAAGTCCCCTTGGCCCCAGGGTCACGTGGCTGCATGGTCAGGCCGCACATACTGGTTGGCCAGAAGCTCCTGCAAAAATTACCCCAAGCCAAGGGTCCCCCTTTCTACAGTGTGGGAGGGAGGCTGGGCTGCCCCTGCCTTCTTGAGCGTGGTGTTGTCTCGCCCAGCTCTCCCCGGCCTGCTTGGCCTGCGCACCTGCAGAGGGCACAGAGGCTTTCCTGCTCCAGCCTCCCCTCCTCCCCAGACCAGCCTGTCTGTCACCTGCATGCTGTCTTATAAAGCCAGCCTTCCTGCCGTGTACGGCCATCCGTACCTTCTTTTTCAGTGTGTGCTCAGTCACTTCCCCAGGAGGTGTCTTTTCTTTGTTTGTTTGTTTGTTTCTTTCTTTCTTTCTTTCACTTATGTGGTACTGGGAAGTCTAGGGACTTCACACTGAACTATATCCCCAGACATTTTTTTTTTTTTTTGACATAGAGACTAACTAAGTTGCTAAGTTGCCCAGGCTCAGCTCACACTTTCTTGCATCAGCCTCCTGGGATACAGGCCTGCACCACCGGGCCCTCCTCACAGGAGATTTATGAAGAGCATAGGCCAGCACTGTTCCAGGAGGTGAGAGTACAGGGAGCCAAGTGACCAGCCCTGCCTCCTAGGGTCACATTTGAGGGGACAGATGCACAGCATATAGCGATGCTAGAGAGGGACCCGAGCTGGCGAGAGGAGCCTGAGCAGCTGCCCAGAGGTGGAAAGCAGGACGCAGGGGCTCGGGGACCGTGAAGCTATCCAGGCCAGGGTGTTCAGGCAGAGGGACATCCAGGCTGTGGAGACACCCCTGAGGAAGGGCTGCCACTGTTGCACTGAGAAGAAGAGCTGTGAGAGGGGACACTTAGTGAGAAGACAGCGTCTTTGTTTATTCACATATTGTTTCAATGTGGCCTGCGTTTTGGAACAGATTATGGGATTCTCTGGGATTTTGCTTAGATGTCCCATGAATAAAAAGCAACATATCTGTGATATAAGTTTCTTTTTTTTTTTTACCCAGAAAAGTAGGTAACATATGTTAAGGTGGTACTTCATTCATATTTCTTGTTAAAAGCTAATGATACAAAGTAATTTTCCTCAGCCAAAGAGATTCCAAAGTGAACGGGAACAGGCTCTGTCCCGCTGTGGGTGCAGCGTATGCCATGGGTTACAGAAGGAGGATTCATGTGCTGCGCCTCGGCAGAGCAGGGCAGCAGGAATGGTTGTTCAGCTTCCTACAAATGAGAGGGAAGTGAAGTTGTCTTAGGACATAGATTCTGGGACTTCTTGCAAGTCAAAGTGGCCTTCCCCTGAGAAGAAGCAGGCAGAACCCCACAGGCCGTGCATGTTAGCACAGAGTTTTGGAAAACACATGAGAATAGCGAAGGTTTGGCAGCTGGTTCAAGGGACAGATCACGAAAATAAAGGCACTTTCACAGAAATGCTTTCATCGCCAGCGTGGTCTGAAAGGTGCAAGAATCTGAGGCCTGGGGAGGAAGGCGTGGCTTGCCAAGGAAATGCTGGGATGTAATCCAGGGGAAAGTCAGCCAAGGAAATGCCAAGAGGGAGTCACGGCCCATAACGCCAAGGTTGCTATAGTCTGGCAGTACCATGTGGTAAGCATAGGACGTGCCTGACAATGTGGAGTATGTCCTGGGGATGAGAGAAGAGAGAAAGGATGGGGCAAGAAACAATTTGGGAGTGTGGGGTCCTCCCAGGAGATGGTGCCTTGGCAAGAGTGGTGCCACAGGGGGTGTCTGTGGAGACATGATGATTAAGGATGCGGTATGGTCCATTTGGGCTATGGGAGGGTTGTGTTAGAACTTTCCATTTGTTACCATACACAAATGTAAGAACGAACAGCCTTCATGTTTGCATGGGTAGCCCTGTGCATGATTTCAGGGCGGCTGGGCAAGGGAGGCCTTCCACAGAGTGCACCCGCCTCCGTTCCTCTGTCTTCAGTGTGTCATGGTGTGGCATAGGCTGCGTGCTATTGGGCTCTGTTGTAGTGGTTAGCTTTAGAGGAGCAGGGATCTAAGCGTTGCAGTTCGTAGTGAAGGGGAGAAGGGTGCATCTTAACATGCTGGGCCTCAGAGGGTATACTTAGGATGTCCTGCCAATAATTAAAGGAGCCACAAAACTTAAAGATGAGAGTCTCCTTTACAAAAGGACGAGTATCCCACTTCGTCTTCCTTAGAGGAATACAAATGGCCGCCAGTCATTTCTTCAAGGACTTTCTCATGTCACAGCCGTTAAAATAAAGCAGGTCAAGGATGAGGCCCGCACGCTGCTGGATTGCCGATGCTCAGCCAGCGCTTATGGCTTGATGGTGGAGCACATGAGTCTTGCAGCTCTCAGCAAGTGTGACTACTAAGTTTAATATTCCAAAGCTTTCTACACAATAAATGAAATTAGTTATTTAAAGCATTTCATGCCTTGTAAATTGTTTTTGTACATTTTAAATCTATTCATACCATAATTCTTATTTGTATATCATATATGAATAAAGAACTACATATAGTTTAGTATGCTAAAAATTTTTATTAGGTATAATCGTGTACATAAAAGGTTTGGAGATCCAGGGGTGTAATCCAGGTCAGTCTTTGGACTTTCCTGGGGCAGCAGGGGCTTCTGAACGAGGGGAGAGATTGTGAGAGATTTGGGGGAGTCCCAGGAGGTGGCATCCATCAGCATCCTCTGATGGCTCTTTTAATTTCACCAGTCCTTCCATCCTGTTCACTGTTGGTCTTTTGTGAAAAAGTAACTTATTCAGAAGTTGCATTTCTTAATGAGTACATCTGTTTTGTCTCCCGCCTTCACCTTCCCCACCAACTGCAGTCCTTCCTTGCTCCAAAGCAAAGCCAGCCCCTACTGATGGAAGCCACCAGCTGCAATCTCTCCTCTGAGTTCTTAGTCCTCGGTCCCTCTCTGTGTGGTCTGCCACATAATCCCCTGGCCTCAACTTAGTTGGTTCATACGTGAAAGTTTTGTGACCTTAGTGAGACTATGAAATCCTGAAGGATAACAACAATATTGTCTCCCTTGCCCATTTTCTCATTTCCTCAGTCCATGTTGAAATCACAGAAGGAAAAACATGGGCCCTTCTTCCAGCCCCTGCCTAGACACTGGCACGTAATTAGCAATAGGTGGATGTACAAGAACTTAGTAGAGTATTGGTGCTAACATGAGTCCCTCTGAAAACTTTAAACATGGATTAAATGACAAAGTCAATGTATGAAAGAGAGGATAGAAGAATTAAACAATTTTATGCTAAAGGTGCATGCCTCTTTTCTCATGGTCTAGCAGCAAGGAGAAAAAAGAAGCATGAAAGAAGCTTGATGGGGACCTATGTATCCTTGACGTTTTAGAAGAATTTCTTCCCTAAACAAAGCGTTTTGGACTAACCACTTCGAGTAGCAATTTTACAAAAGTGAACTTGTTGGGCTCTTTCAGATGAAAAGTAACTAGCTCCTAATGTCTGGGTGGGGAAGAAGAAGATTCTATAGTGTAGACAGGAATACATAGAGGACAGAATTTTCTAGTGGTGGCCAGAACCCCAGGTGACTGCTAGTAAGGATTGTAAGGATTCATTTCCTCAACTGACAGGAGACACGTTGAAGACAAAGTTGAGGTTGTGGGAAGATACCTGAAGGCCAGAGAATCTCTATTATTGAGCCAGAAAAGTTCATATGTACCCTGAATATCATAGAGCTACCGTGTTCCCACTAGCATGGGGCCCTTCTCCACTCTTGAGTGGGTTCTACACTATAGGATGACCTGTAAGTTGAGGTAGGACTTTTTGTTTAAAAATATTGCTGTGCACATGCACAGATGCTTGAGAAAGCACTAGACGGGAGCCATAAAATATGATCGACAGACCTTTAATAGAAATGTGTTTGGGTTTCAGAATGCCAAATGCCCAACACCTACTGCAAAAGAGCTGTAAAAATGTTCCTGAATAGATTTTATCATGAACAGATTGTGTTCTACTGAGCTTTCCAGGACAGATTAGCTGTAAAATAAGCCCCCAGAAAATCAAGAGGACTTGCTTTACATAATTGCCTAGAATTCTTTGTCTGAATGCTACATTTCATCTGCCAGAGTTGGTGAAGGAGGTTTTGGCTTGGCTAATACTTCGATCTCTCTTCCAGAGAGCAATTAATCAGCCCTTATCCAACAAACAGGGCGGGTGGGGGTGCCACGTACATACTCATCAACAGACTAAGCGTTAACAAAAGTACATTCATCAGACGCTAATTACCCAGAATTTTCTAATTCTTGAATTTTGCCATTTTTTAGCCAACGGATGAGAGGACTGCTCTATTCAAGGGATTGGATGGAGCAAAGCCCTTTGCCAGCCTGTGGTCCTTTTGCTTAAGGGCGTGCACCATAGTTTTCTGGCTTGAGTCCCTCTTCTGCCTCCCCCCCCCACTCTTCCAATTTAAGCTCCCTTAATCCAAAGTTTGAGATCTTAAAAATTTCAAAATTTGAAACTTTTAAGCGCTGACATGATATCACCTGATGGTACAATGTAAACAAACATGATTTAAAATATTGTATAAAACAATCTTCAGGCTATGTGTATAAAGCATATGTTAAATAGTAATAAATTTCTTGCTTGTGTATTGTGGGCCTAAAATCAAGTTATCTATTATGTATCTGTAAATATTCTCAGATTTGAAAGGGTCCCAAATGAAGTATACTTCTTTCTTTTTTGTTTTCCCCACCATTTTTATTAATATACATATGTGATACATAATGTTTATAATGAACTTGAGTATTTTGTGCACATATATATCACATCAACATTATGATCCCTTCCCATTTTTGGCCCTCCCACACCCTCTCCACCCCCCTAACTCCCACTATCACACCATGTGGTTCTATAGAATGCTTGTATTCTGGGTTTCCCAAATCAGAGAAATCATGCGATACTTAGTGTGTTCAATCTTCTGCATCTGATTCATTTCTTTCAAGTCACCACTCTTTAGCTCAGCTTCCCACCCCTAGAATGGGCTGCAATGGCCAAATCTTGATGCCTCTTGAGCCCTTTCTTGGGATATTTGCCAAAAGTTTTTTTTTTCTGTATCTTACTATATCTTTGTTAAGATTCTTTAACATGGCCTCATCCACCCAGTCCACATAAGATAAAAACTATACAATGTAATTCATAAGGCTAGAAAGATTTGAGAAAGAAAAAGAGAGAAGTTAAATTGCAAATGTCTTAGCTGAATAATGAAAGAAATGTTCATACATTCACAAGATGTTCAGGTTATCATTACATCAATCAGTTTTCTTAAGATAAACTTACATCAAAGACCGAATAAGTGAATTGCTACAATAAACAAACTTAAGTCTAAATTGAATTGCTACATTAATTGAACTTAAACCTGTATCATATGAGTATATTACCCTTAATAGATATAATGGCATACTTAGTTAATTCAGGATTTTTTACTTTTCATTAATCATTTATTCACATTTCTCTAAATACTTACATTTTGCCAGTTTTGGTTTATCATTTTATTTACCTATCCATCCATAAATTCATGCTTATATATTTTTTAGTGATTTTATGCTAATTCCCTGTGATGAATATAATTATTATATTTGCAAACTAATATACTACTACCAATAATAATTACGTGGGGGAAATTTTACAGATTTTATGAAACAGCTAGTACTGTTTTAGGAGTATGTCAGTCAAATGATTCAAATATCAATAAGTTGTTTTGTTCTACTTTCTCTTTAGATGTTTCTTTTCCTCTGTGTTCTTTGGTGCTGCTTGTCTCTGCCTCTCTCAAAGAGTCCTTCAAGTATTTTCTGCAACGCTGGGCTAGAGGTCACAAATTTCTTTAGGAATTCTTGGTCATGAAAAAATTTTTACTTCTTCAATTTTCAGGGATAATTTTGCTTGATAAAACAACTTGGGTTGATATTTGCTGTCTTCTAAAGCTTGAAATATTTTGCTCCAGGCTCTCCTGGCCTTTAAAGTTGGCATTGAGAAATCTGCAGTGATTCAAAAAGGGTTTGCCTTGGTAGAATGATGCCCGTTTTTCTCTTGCTGCTTTTAGTATTTTCTCTTCATGTTGTATTTCTGAGGTTTTGATTATGATATGTCATGGCAAGTCTCGCTGTTTGAGGTTCCATATGCTTTTTGTACCTGAAAATTAATTTCTCTTTCTAGATTTGGGACACTTTCTTGCATGATTTCAGTGAATAAATTCTTTATATCTTTGGTGCTGCCTTCTGCTCTTTCTCCCACACCCATAATTCTGATATTGGTTCTCTTTGAATCATCCATCAGCTGTTGTATCCAGTTACGTTGCTCATTTCTAATTTTGGAGTTGTGTCTAATTATAGCATTTGTTTCCTCAGCCTTGTCTTCAAGGTCTGAAATTCTGTCTTCACAATGTTCGACTTTCCCTGCTTTCAAATACATATTTCATATCCTGAATTTCAGCTACATTTCTTTTCAAAATTTCCATTTCCCTTTTAAAATGCTCCTTCACATCTCATGTTTCCTTATTCAACCAACTTTTCATTTGTGTCAATACACTTCTTGCCCCATGCATTTCGTAGAGGGGACACTTGCTCATGGCACATACTCTTAAACTTTCCACCTGACTCATTCCATTTCTCAGTCTCTGGCTATTCCTTTGTCCTACTCCTATGTACTTTATGTGTACACCCTACTTTTTCATGTCCTACTCCTTGGCACCTCAGGTAAACATCAATAACCAGCTCTCTTTACTTACATGCCTAAAATAGCTTCATATAACATGTTGTGGGCCTTGTGCTCTGTGATGCTCAGCTTCGCATGATTGGTTCTCACCCCAGGGATTGGCAGGTGCTTCTTTGTTTCTTAGTAGCACGGAATTATTGCTTTCAACAGATAAACTATCCATATTTTAAGAACGTTAATTGTTCTTCAGAATTGTCTTTTCTCCTCACTTTTAAGGCAGGTTTAACAACGTACTTTCATCCTGGAATCAACCTGAAGAAAATACATTACGATAGCATCAAACTCTATGAGAAACTGGAAGAAGAAACTGGGCAGGTAAATGCGTTGAACTTGAAATTGTCTCTAGTCCAGTTCCTGTGAAATTGGTAAGACTTCTGGAGAATGTGATTTACCAGCGTGTATTGCTCTTCGTAGTGACACCAGTGGCATTGTAGTGTTTGCTGTACTAGGGAAATAGAGCAAGAGGTGGCAGGAAGAACATCTGGTGTTTAAGATCAACTTAATGCCATGATGTGCATTATCCATAGTTATCCATTTTTAAAATTTTAAATTAAGCAAGAATGAAAAAGTAGTTTTGAAAAGTATCTCTAGCCAGTTATTATATCTCAGAAACTAAACCCATCAGAGCTTTTCAGCAATTGGACTGTCAAGGATCCCACAATGGTGTGTGCCAAATTGTCATTGGCTTTGAAAAGTACTCCAATAAGGCCACTCTTATTTTTATTCCTTCTCATATCAACTTGTACTCTCAAAACACACCTGGAGGCAAGGAGTTTCTGCGGGCTGAAGGCTATTTGTATTTTTCATCTTGTCTTCCTTGCTGTAAATCATCAACAGCCCCCCGTGGTCTGCAGGATGAGGCCAAGGCCTTAGCCTGTTCTTGGGAGCATGACCCTCCCAATGGACCCTCCATGCCCTTTGCAGCTTGTCACCACTCCTCCCTCTGACCACCTGCTACAGCTGGCTTCAGTGCGTCTTTCCAAATTGCTACTCGGGTTTTTAAAATTTGTGTTATCTTGTGCTTTTTTTCTTTCCTACTGCTCCTCTGCTGGAGCAACACTCGCCCACCTTCCCCAGCCAAATGGTGTGTCTGCTGGTTTAAAGAGCATTTGTGTGCCCCACACCTACAGTGCAATTCTCTCTCTGTGGTAATTGTGCTTTATTGGCTGGTTTTCCCTATGGGTCGTAACACCTTAAAGGCAGGGCTGCTTCTTTTCCTCTGTGCCTAGAGCTTTGCTGGGTCTGGTGGGCAGAAGGGCTTTACTGAGAGGCTGTGGATGCTTGGAAGTTTGACTCATCTCACACTTTGTCTCCTCATGGCGACACTTGACTCTTCCCGCTGCCTTCAGCCCTTTGTCTTTCCTTTCCACATACGTTCTTTCGGCCTGCACGTTTGTGCTCATCCGCGTTACTGACACTATGCGTTTCACTTTCCGATCCTTGTCTGGTGATGGCTATTCCCATCTAGGTGAGGGCTTTGTCCCTCTGGCCACCCCATATTTCCAAGGCTTAGGAGAATGCCCAGCACAGAGGAGGCCCTTAGAAAGTAGCTGCTGAATGAATGTCTTTTCCTAAGATACAAAAACGTTGTGTAGTTAGCGCTTTTACTGCGTAGCAAGTCACGGCCTTCATACCTTGCAATTGTGTTGTGCTGAGGAAGAAATGTTTTGAAGTGACAAGTAATAATTGCCTTGTGTGCTTTTATTAAAATGACCGTCGCAGGCAGTGGGATTCCATCAGCCGGGTAGTATCCGGCTTGCTACAACTCCTGTGAGAGTGGACGAATTTAAATACCAAATGACGAGGACTGGCTGGCATGCAACGGAACAGTACATTATTGGGCCTGAAAAAATTCAAGAAATGTTTCCTTTACTGAACATGAGTAAGGTATTGTTTGGAAGAACATTTTTTTTATCATTTGTTGATTTAAATTAAAAAAGAAGAAAAAAGAAGTTAATTAAAACTAGAAATACTTTGTGTGTATATTTTTAAGGGAAAATTAGATGATTAATGTTTGTTTCTTGGCCAGTTAGTTGGTTTGTTATATACACTAAATGAAATATGAGAAGATAATGAAAAATATTCATTTTCTACCCAACAACCGAGAAAAAGTTTTTGGTACCCTTCTTTTATTGTGATCCCAGATCAAAGGGTTTCTATGCATAAGCCTTCTGCTTGAGTAGAGCAGAGCGATTGAGACTCTGGTAGAATCATTTCAGAAAGTTATTTTTTAAGAAGGCAACTTAAAAGTCATATATTGTGCTATTCCATGAATGCCCCCTAGCTCATTCTTGGCTATACTTTCCTTAAAGACTCTGTTTCAGGCAAGAGGCAATATTTATTCCAAATTTTCCCGAGAAATCCACTTGACAGGGAATGCAGTGGTTTTTCCCTACTGGCACAGTAGTAACATGAACACTTACCATAGTACATCTATGTTCTAGGGACCACACAGAGATCTTCATGTGCATAATTTTATTTAATCTTCACAATTATATTGGGAGGCATATATTATTATTAAACAGAAAACTAAAATTTAGAGAGTGACACAGTGGGCCCAAGTTTTTCAGTTAGAGTTGGAGCAAAGATTCGACCCAGGCCCTCTGACCTCATTGCATTGTGGGTACAGTCCAGTGGGCCAGTGGGGTTGTCTGGGGAAACAGGTCTCTGTCACCCAGATGGTGGCTACTGCAGTGGCTCCAGTCTCCAAGAGTCGGCACCCGCTGGGGTGTGGGGGTCCTCCTGGCTGCAGGCACTCTCTTGCATGTGGTCCTGCAGAGAGCAATGTGTCAGCAGGAGATGGCACGCACAACGTGGTCTGCATCGACCTTCTACGTTTGCTACTCCTGAGGTGTGTTGTCTGATTCCATGGCAAGCATAGGATCTCACCACCAGGATTCTAATCAAGGACGTTAGGAATGGAAATACATATGAAGGGTATTCGCTGATCTGGGCAGGGTGTAAGTCAAGCAGGTAGGAGGTTACTCCAATGAGGACATATCCACTTACAGAACACTCAGTGTGTTGCTAGGAAGCCTGTGGGGATGTGAATCCTACTAACTCTAAGCCTCTCTTCCACTATAAAAGGATCAAATTAGTAATCAAAAACCTCCCTTGGGAAAAGCCCAGACCCAGAGGACATCATTAGTGATTTTTTTGTTACACATTTAAAGACTTAATATAACTTCTTCACAAACTCTTCTCAAAATAGAAGGAGAGACTTTCTAAGTCACTCTATGAAGCAGTAGTGCCTGATACCAAAACCATGGCTAGCACAAGAAAAGGCTGCTACATAAATGTAGATGCAAAAACCTTCCGCAGACTCCGGGCAAGATGTCTGGCAACACTCCCAGAGGGTTCTGCAGCTTGGCCATGCTGGGCACGCCCCAGGAAAGCAGAGGTTGTTCAACACCAGAACGATCAGTGCATAATAATGTTATGTCAATAGGATAAGGGACAAAGCCGCACAATCACTGCTATGGATGCAGAGGAAATATTGGATAAGAGTTTCTTGTTCCTGTTCGGGGCTGAGCAGGTTTTTTTTGGCTAGGTAACACCTCGTATTTCAATGTGTTCACTCTATCAACTAATTTCCACTTAATTTCATTCTTCTGTCCCCCCACGGTACCTAACTTGGACTCATAACACAAAGAGGGTGTGCAAGAATTTATTGCTAAATTTTGCATCAAGTGTAAGTTTTCTTGCCAATGTATATATTATAAAATATGTATATACAAATTATCCTATCTGTATATAAAATATATGATTATAAAATATAAATTTATATATTATAAATTATAAAAATATATAATTTCCTGCCTACACATATATATGTATGTGCAATTTTTTGTGATACTGGGGGCTGAACCTGGGACCTCCTCACCAAGCTGCATTCTTGCATCCTCACTGAGTTGCTAAATTGCCCAAGCAGAGCTTGACCTTGTGATCCTCCTGCCTCAGCCTTCCAGAATATTGGGACTGTAGGTCTGTGCCACTAGGCCCAGTTTAAATATTTAATATGTGAATTTTTCCTTTTTCCCCCATTTTTATTAATATATATGCAATACATAATGTTTACAATCAACTTCAGTGTTTTGTGCACATATACATCCCATCAATATTGTGATTCCTTCCCCTCCTCATTTTTGGACCCCCATACACTCCCTGTCCCCCTAACTCTCACTATCACACCCATTCTATAGAATGCCTGTGTTCTAGGTTTCCCAGATCAGAGAAACAATGAGATATTTAACATATTTAATCTTCTGTGTCTGATTCTCTTCACCACTCAAATCACTACTTATTAGCTCAGCTTCACACCCCTAGAATGGGCTGCAGTGGCCATATCTTGATTCCTCTTCTCTGGGTCCAACAGAGCCCTTTATTGGGACAATTTGCTGGAAGTTCTTTTTTTTTTGTATCTTAATATTTCTTTGCTGATATTCTTTAACATGAAACATTTGAATCTTTAAAAATAATATTAGACAATTAAATAAAATTACAAATCATAATATATGGCTAATATAGGTTTAGATTTGACTTCACGTGTCAGGAACCAAAATAAAAATGCTTACACAAACTAGAAATTTATTTCTCATTCATTTAAATGGTCTAAGCTTTAAATGGTGACTTTTTAAAATGAAAACTTCAGGGACCTCCTCGCCTTTCAGGTCATTGCTCTGTCAGGCCCAGGGATGTGACTCTCGTGTTGGTATGCCAAGGGGGCAGCTAGAGCTCCAGCCACCGTCTGCATTCTAGACAGGAGGATGGAGTAAGGGACACAAGACAAAGGCATGGGCCTGCTGTCTTTGTAGCCGCCAGCTGGACTAAGAACTTCCAGGCACGGTGGAGCCTGTACTCTTTGCTCCTAGGCCGCACGTCTGAGCAGATATTTGTGTTCCATGACGGGGGAGGAAGGTAGAAGGGAGGAGGAGGCCATTGCAAGCCTGTCCATTCACCACTCAAGTGTGAGCAGGACTCAGGAAGGAGATGGCATGATCACTGTGATGTCAAGGTGTACTTTGAAAGTCCAGTTTTAGTAAATATTTGTGGTCAGAATATGTTCATGCCAATGAATAAGTATATATTTGTTGGAATAGTGACTCTTCTATGGTTTGTTTAGGTTTTAGCTGGATTGTATAATCCCGGAGATGGCCACATTGATCCTTATTCACTGACGATGGCCCTTGCTGCTGGGGCAAGGAAACATGGGGCCCTGTTAAAATATCCAGCACCAGTGACTTCTCTGAAATCCAGGGCAGATGGGACATGGGATGTTGAAACACCCCAGGGGTCCATGAGAGCAAACAGAATTGTGAATGCTGCAGGTGAGCACATCTTTTTTTTTTTAAGCAGCAAATAAATAAAAGCTGTAATATATTTACCTGTAAGATGTTTTATAAGTATACTATTATTATTATTATTTCTCTTTGACATACAAACTCACTTCCTCAGGATACATGCTCAGTAGAGGGATTCCTGAATCAAACTGTACTTCTACTTTCAACATTCTGAGGAATGTCCATATTGTTTATTTTTTGAGGACCCCCCCCCCATTCTTCTTAACCAGTGAGGCAATAGTTCATGAATGTGACCTGTCTGGCTTCCCCAGCTGGTTTCTGTACTGCTGCCCAGGGGTTAACTCCTTTGACCTCAGTGTTGCCTTGTGTCATTAGGGTTTAGCCCCCATCTTCCCCAACTCCCTGGGCCAGAAAGTCCACCAGGGCCCATGTTCCATTATGATGGAAGTTGTTGTTACCCCCGAGTGTTCATGGTGCCACCCCCACTGGACACTGGTGCATCTTTCACACGGTCCTCGATACCATTGTGCAGCTGTATTGTCATGAAGCACTGTAATGCTGCCAATTTTGTTTCTGAACCACAATTCCTATTCTCTGTCCCTTTGCCCTCGGTGCTTTTTGCTAGGAGTGTTACTATTATCAGGTAGTGTGTGTGGGATCCACACTGCACAGTCATCCATGAACAGGGGTCTTTTACTCCAGTCTCCACTTTCCGCTATACAAGATATGTTTCACTAAATTGCTTCCCCCCCTTTCCTTTGTTCACTGTTTGTACTAATAATCGAATTCTTCTGCTCAAACTTCTACATGTCCTGCTTGTTCTCAACCTGCTTGGTAGAATAGACATGATAAGGTCTCTTCCCTCTCAGCCATTTCTGATTTACTTTCAACTTTTACCCATAACCTTTAACCTCTTTCTTTGTAGAATATTATTAAACATTAATATTAAACATTATTTCATAACTTTTTCTCTAGGCTGCTTTGTTGCAGTTCAGACTCCTAGGATAGTGATGTCCAGTGGGGTAAGAGGTACTCTGACAAGCTATTTATTTTCCATTTGCACAGGGCAAGGTCCACTGGGGTCATGGTACGTGACCCAGGGACAGCCAGTTCTGTCAGAGCCAGGACTGGGACCTGATCTTTCAATTTTTGAGTTGATATACTTTCGAATAGTTGAGTTGTGTGTGAAGGCAACCGATCATACATACAATAGTAGATTCTAGTGAAAATGCCTGTGTGGTCTACATTGGGATTCTAGCTTGTATTTTCCTGTAGCTCATAATGGTTCATTAAAACCCAAATTTAGCACGAGGCAGTAACGGATTTCCTTTGAGCCATTGTTTGAATTGCAAAGTAACAATAATCTTTATTATCTGTAAGATCAAATGGTATGCCAATGGAAGTGTGCCAGAAATGTGTACCCTGGTGATACTTTCCTCTGAATCATGGCTTCTAACTGATGTTATTTTAAAAACTTATTTTTAGTGGTCCTAGAAAAAGTCATGTTATAATACTTGAGTCTAAATTCGTATATTTTGAATCCTTCTAAACTGTACCTCTCATTTGAGAAGCATAAAAATCTCCAATTTTCTTTAACATAATTTGAAATTTAAATTAATAGAAAGTGACTTGCCCCAAAGAAAAAGTAGTGACATAAAATGGCTTTGTTTTTAACTTGACCAGTCCCTTTCACCTCTCTCTGACAGTCTTCTCTCTGATTGTCCTTGGGAATCTGTCCTTGGTATAAATTCCATTAGAAGACCTACGACACTGAAATCATTTATACATTTTTCCAAGTAGCAAGAATTCTTTACAAGCTTGCATAAATTTAACCTCTAAAAGCATGTGGGTATTTTTATACTGATCACAAATGCTAGACAAACACACTTAAAGCTGCTTACAGCCCCAGGTGCAGGCATTGCTAATCCATTACTGTACCAATTTCAGGTGGACTTACATGAAGTCCCACCATTTTTCTCAACACAGTGCTTTAAGAAGTCACACATTCCCATGTAAATCTTTCTTCTTTTTCCTCAAAGTCATCTAACACCCATTCTGCTATTATATTCATTCCCTAGAGAGTGATTATCAAGCTAATGTGCTCAGGGCTTAATAGGGGAAGTTGTTCACTCTTCAAAATCTAATTCAGGTGGCCTGGGTGGGGCCTGAGAAGACAGTTTTGAACTCTGTCTATACTAGAAGATTTCCAAAGCATCTTTTGAAAAACATGGCTGAGCAATCATTCCTGAAGGGGAGAGAATGCAGCGGTCATGCGCTTGAGCAGGCAGAGCGGAGGAGAGTGCTGGCTCTCCCGAGCTCTTGGTGTGCGACAGCTTTAGCACCCTCAGCTTTCAAGGCTGGTGTCGAACCTACTTGCCCTTTCCCTCTAGTTCGGTCCAGGGATCAGCAGGTGTGTTTACTGGGGTTCAGGTCTTTTCTCTGCATGTTGATGAATCTTTCTCTTTGTTTCCCATTGACTGATTAAGCCTGAGATAACTGTAAAATTTGTTTAAGAAGTTTCCTAACATGGCAAGTCAGAAACATGATTGGGTCATGTGAATAGGAAGCCCAGTGTTCAGCCAGAAAGAATTGCTTTGGTTTGTCATTACTTTCGGTCAGCAAATGAAGCCATCATTGTCACTGTATAAAGCATATTGGAGAAATAAACTTGCTTGTGAATTGCCGCCCCTCATTTGAACCCCATTTTATTAATCAGTACGTTGGTTTTGGAAATGAATGCCGTTTTCAATGGTCATTTTTATTGCTCTCATTGTATCTTCAGGTGGTAACTGTACATTTCTAGAATGATTTTTCTACACTTGGCTCTTCCCTTGAATCACCGGAGAGAGTGACATGGCAGGGGTAAAGTGCGATCAGGGCTAAAGTTACGCCCATTTGATTAACGGCTAGAGGAAGACAACGCCAGCAGACACCAACATCATGCGTGAAATAGCACTGAGTTTACTTGGGATCTGAAGTTACATGATTACTTATGCATACACTTCCATTTTGTTTTAATGATGAAGGGCCTTAACAAGCAAGCAATTAGACTCAGAAATTCATAAATATATTTGAAGGACAAATTTGTTTTCTTCAATTTATATTTTTAATTGAAACACATAGATTGAGGACAATGGTTGTTTGAATTGCTATTGTGACTTATATTTTTAAATTATCCTAGAATATGTAACTGTGGCTTTAATATATTTTCCTGACACTGGTATTGGCATTAGTAATCCATATCTTCCAACTAGCAAGAGCACATTAAGTCTCTCAATTATTAAAGATCAATAAATAGCTCTGCTGCCCATAGGTGAGATTTCTAGTTCACAAATGGGAATGCATTTCTGGGGTTATTGTACAACTATGACCACGTAAACCATTAGGCCACAATAGAACAACAGAACACAAGGGTGATGCTAATGAAAACAAACTAAGCTTACTCATCAGGAAACAGAATCTGAGTTTCTACAGTGGCTTACACTTGGTAACTCAGTGTTTATTTCTGAACTTCATAATAGATATTCTAGAACTCATCATTAGATTAAAAAACAGAAAAAAGATTAATCGTTTATGAAGTTGCAACCTCCAAAGCAATAATGATTCTTTAATAATTTGAAGAATTACTCAAAGTTATTATGAAACAAATCAATCTCCCTCCCAAAAATAAGCCTTTGACTGGCCAGGCAACAATCAATAATAGCAATCACTTTTATTATTTTATTTAGTTATCATGGTACTGGAAATCAAACCTAGAGTCATATACTCTCATGGTCTCTACTATTGAGCTACACCTCTACCACTCCCTGTATTTGACCCCCAGGGCTTTTATGTTCTTTATAGAAAAAAGGGTTTTATAGCTCATTCAAACTAGATTTTGAAAGTAGCAGATAAGCCAGGCCTGTGGCATTAGCCTGGAATCCCAACATTCTGTGAGGCTGAGGCATGAGGATGGCAAAGTTGATCCTGGCCTGGGCACCTTAGCATCTTATGGAGACCCTGTCTAAAAACCAAAACTAAAAAGGGGCTGGGCATGTAGTTTCGTGTGAACGCCCTGGGCTCCAATTCCGGTACCACATATACACAGAGAGAATGGTAGCAGATAGAACCTAACGTGCCATCTCTCCAAAAGTCTGTACGTTTTGAATTCAAGTTCACTGAACAGTCTTGTACCTTAAGGGTTTCAGGCATGAGCCCTATGGAGAGGTAGAACGTGGGAGGTGAAGGCACTTGCTGCCTGGCTTTGTTGTAGGATGTTGTCATTAGAGGCTCTTCCCTCTCCCCAACCTCCCCTCTTCACAAGGTCAGTCGGTTACCAACTTTTTACAAGTCAGCATTTTTGTTGATGCAGGTGGGTTATTTTTTATTACAAACAACATTTTTGTTTTGCCCCCTTTGTTGTGGCACAAAGCTTTTCAGGAATGGCACTGCCATAGGCTACAGATGTCGTCCACACCCAGGTAAGGAACGTATTGTCCTCTCTTCTCCATTCGACTGCGCAGCGATGGGCAGTTTAGACGGTGATGGCATTCCTTATAGACTTCACCTTGAATGTTCAGGCCTTCTAATAATTTAATGTAAACGACCCTGTTCATGTCACATGTGTTACATTTATGTGTGTGGTGACATTTTAAATGATACATGTCTCAGTTACCTTTTCGTCACTGTCACTCAACGCCGGACATCCACAATGTAAGGGGAAAAGATTTACTGTAGCTTACGGTGTCAGAAGATCTCAGTCCCTTCATAGGTGGGTGGCTGGAAAACGGTGGAATCTCATGGGATAGCCGCAGCAATAACCAGAGCTGGGGCAGGTGCTGGGAGACAGAGATCCTCAGGCAGCATGGCAGAGCTGAGGCCTTCTGAAAGTGTGAGCTACACATCTTTCCTCCCCATATTGTGCGTATCAGGTATTGAGGCACAGCTAGGAAAAAGTAAGACGTAAACTGGTACCAGAGAAGTGGGGTCGTTGCTGTGACTTTACCTGACCATGTGGCTGGGAAGCATTTGGAACCGATTTGTGGGAGCAGTTTGGAAAGGTTTGAGAATGGCGGCTGGAGAAGCCTGAGAGTGCTCAGAGCCCAGCTTGATGGGAGATTCTGGTCAGAGCTCAGAAGACCAGAATGCGGGCCGAAGTGTGGATCGGAAAGGCCAGAACAAACCCAAGGCTCTCTGGCTCAAGGCCGGGTCAGAGCTTTTTTAGGAAAAGGCTGCAACAAGATTTCTTTTTTCCTCCTTTTCTCAGTTACAGCTGCCAGTTAGGTGCCCCTCCCCCTCTTCCTGGCCCTCAAGTAAACAACGCACACCTGAAAGCCATTCCCTGGACATTTTAACAGCCACTACACACACACACACACACACACACGCGCGCGCGCGCGTGTGTGCGTGTGTGTATATATATATATATATATGTTTTTTTTTTTTACTTAAGGGTTTTGGGCTCGTGAAGTAGGTGCTATGATCGGACTGGAGCACCCCATCATCCCTGTGCAGCATCAGTATGTCGTCACGTCCACCATCCCGGAAGTGCAAGCCTTGGACCGAGAGCTCCCAGTGCTCCGCGACCTGGAGGGGTCCTACTACCTCCGACAGGAGAGAGACGGGCTCCTGTTAGGTCCCTACGAAAGCCAGGACAAAATGAAAGTCCAGGACTCGTGGGTCACCCATGGAGTCCCTCCAGGTGGGCTGTGCAGGTGGACAGGAGGGTGCAGGCTGACCAGGGTCCGGACAGACAAGCCCCCGTGCTGCCCCGACCGATGCCGGAGTTGTCGGGGTCGCTGGAGTGATCAGGGTTTAGTGACTTCCCTGGGACAGTCCGCAGGAGTGAGGAAAGAGTGAAAGGCGTTTGCAGGGAGCTGCAGACTTGCTGAAGCTGCTCCAAGGTGGTGCAGGTGCGTTGTCACCTGCTGTACCAGCTCCTGCCTCTTCCCTTCCCTCAGGCTGCTGCTGCTGCCTGGTGTAGGGTCAAGATGTCGACGCAGCTGCTACTGTGCTTTGCGAGGGGACACAGGGTGGTCCCAGGGCAGGGCATCTGCTTCGCTAAGAACGCAGATCGGCGAGTGCAGCAGGCAGAGCAGGTGGGTGCTGCAGCCTGGGCCTCCAGCTGCCGCCGGAGTGGCGGTGTGCGCAGCAAAGGCTGCAGGGGGAGCTGCCGTGGACTCTTCCACGTCACACAAGGGCAATGGTTTCTTTTTTGCCCCCGTGATAGGGGATACAAATAAGTGGATGAAATTGAACTTTCTTGAATCATGCTTTGATAAACAGCTTGGGATCAACATCAAATCCCTCCTCTCTACTTGGTACAGTGCCTGAGACACACCTTCCACACAGGGTAGGCCAGCTGGCTTTGGGCCTGGTGGAATCCTGGTGGATTCTGCTCATTTGGGCCTGAGCGAAACTACTCCTGAGATGGGGCTGGGGGCTGAGGCCCCACTTGCCCCAGAGCTTCCCTTTCTGCTCTTCCTGGGCTGGCAGGATCTTCTCCAGAAATGCTAACACATATTTATACAACACCAGGTGAGGGCAGAGCCAGATTGCCTCTCCATGTCCGAATCCAACCTTGTTGGCCTGCAGGCCTCCGTGCAGCTGCCTGGGCATGCAGTCCCTGGGAGGAGCCCGAGCTGGCCAGATGCTGGGTGAGAAATCCCCACGCAGGGACGTTCCTTCGGTAGTCTGCCCGTGCCTGTTTTTAGGACAGGGAGATGGTTGCTCTCCAGACACCCACTTTCATGGAGGTCCAGCCTGCGGAAGCCTGTGAGAGCAGGGCAGGAAGGGCACCGGCCCAGAGAGGAATTAAAGGCCCCAACATCCCTCTTTCCAGATTCTGGGCCAGTGGTGTCCACCTCCCTGCCCTTGCCTTCCACAGGGACTGGCACAGGTGCGTTAACTCCTGCATGCCCTCACAAAGGGGTGGAGGAATCAAACTTTGAAGGTTAATTGAAGGGTAAAGATCTTTCCTGACAAGCCAAATTGTTATTGTTCATATTTTTAAAAAGTTCTGATTGGATTAAATGTTGGGAGTACTATATATAAATTTAAATGTCTCTTCTTTGTAAAGATGATTTTTTTCCAACAAAAGTAGCATTATTGTTTTTCATAATATAACGAGTCCCCATTTTTGGAAGTTTGTGTCAAATTTAGACTTTAAGTATTTGGAGAAACTCTCCCCCCAAAGGACCAAAAAAAAAAAAAAAAAAAAGGCAAAAAGATAAAAGGAAGGAAGGAAGAACTTTCTTATCAGGCCATTTGGAAATGTAGGCTGGTTTCAGAACTTTAGTCCCTTCCAGGCACCTGGCTGTGCCCCATAGCATGCTAACACAGTGGCATCTCCTTCCAGGCTTTGGAAAGGAACTCTTTGAGTCTGATCTCGACCGCATCATGGAACATCTCGAAGTGGCCATGGAAATGGTTCCGGTCTTAAAAAAGGCTGACATCATCAACATTGTCAATGGTCCTATCACCTATTCCCCTGACATCCTGCCCATGGTGGGGCCCCACCAGGGGGTCAGAAATTACTGGGTGGCCATAGGCTTTGGGTGAGTATCTCTGTGTGACTCAGCATTTATGGGAGAGTCACTCATTTTAGCTAAGACTAGACCATAATTTCAGACCAAAAAAGAGAAAATATAGAAGAAGCAGAAAAAAAGAGGGTGAGAGAGAGAAAGAGAGAGAATTTTCTCTCATGACCTAGGATTAATACAAGGAATAAAAATCTTCATCGTTAAGCACTGACTGTGCAGTGGCTTAACCACTTATGTGCGTTTGTGAGACGAGCACCCTAAGAAGCAATGATATCCTGAAACTTACTCTGTGTCTATTTCCTGCCATTTCCATCATTCCCATCCCTTTTCATGCTGTTATTTTCAGACAGGTCAATTTTGCCCAATTTTTAAAGGTGCTTTCGTAACACAACATGGCAAACATAATTCAGAATATCAAGAGCATTTCCACCATAATTTGTATTTGTTCAATGTGATTTGTTTCTTCATAATTCCTTCAAATTTATGAACCTGTTGCCTTTTTAGTGTCTAATTTTAATATCTGTCTCATTAATTTGGTATATATTGATGTCAAACCCATTTTACTCTCATATTCCAGCTTTTAATATTCTATTTCCCCCACCCATTTTATTTGGCCATTAACTCAGCTAACACTTAATGATTACCAGCCCCTGGTGCTACTTCTGCCCAGAGTAGGGTAAGCTGCTGCCTTTCAGCTCTCCTCGAGAAAAAGCCTAACACTGTAGGCGGTCCTCTTCCTGGCATAGCAAGTTGATATTGTGTGGGGAGCATCAGGAGCACCTGCCCTTGGAACCTGTGGTCTGGCTGTTAGGTGCTGCACTTGGGGCCTGGTTCTTGCATTTCAGCCCCTGCTGGGAGGCACTTTTCCCTAGTTCTCTCCCCATGACTCCAGCCTGTTCTGATTTTTAAAAACTTCTTTTGGCTCAGCCACAGCTGCACCACAGTGAAGGCCTTCTCTGGACAAGAGTGAGTATGCAGAACTGCGTGTGACCCACACAAAACTCATCTCTCTGTGCCGAAACCAAAACCACATCATGTTCTTGGTTCTAAAGCATCTTTCTAGGGCAATAGGCAGCAAACTGGCCTTCCCCACTGACGGACCCATTTGTTGCAAAATACAGGGCAGTGCTGCCATCCCCTTGCTCCCCAGAGGCAGCGAGTATCCTGCCTGAGTGTGGCTGAAACAGCGGCCCCAGGTCCTTGCACAGAGGCCGTTGCCTGAGAAGGCCAGGACCAAACTGATCCGAGAAGAGATGGAGGGGCACGTATTTCTTCTCTAGAGCTTCCTGTCTGTCAGGATGATCCAGCTCATGAGGCCACAAAGGCACCAGCCTGGCTTGGGGAATCCCTGCTCCCCTTCCCTCCCTCACCCACCTCTGCTTTCCCACGGAGAGCACACTGCGAGCTGGGAGCTGCAGGCTAATTTGCAGGCATGCCTGTCTCAAGATTGCAGGGAAAAGCTAGCTAGAAAGTCAGTCACATTGAACTTGGATGCCTAAACATGCGCCTGTAGAGGAAAATAAGGAGAACAGCGAGGACTGCATACCTGTATGTTCTGTTAGCACCGAAAACTCCAACTTTGAGGTTCTGTAAAGCATTTGGATATACCATCACTTGAAAGCAACATGTATTAATGAGAGTGTGCCTGTCTCTGTATTTGAAAGATATGGCATAATCCATGCCGGTGGGGTAGGGAAGTACCTCAGCGAGTGGATCCTGCGTGGAGAGCCTCCCTTTGACCTGATTGAGCTGGATCCCAACCGCTATGGCAAGTGGACCACACCTCAGTACACCGAGGCCAAAGCCAGAGAGTCCTATGGATTCAACAATATCGGTAAGTGCACCTTTGTGGCTGTCTGTGAAGTGGTTCAGTACCTCTGGTGCTTGGATGCTCTCTCTCTTGCTTGTTGGGGTGGCAGTAACCAGGGCATCTTGTGTGTATTACAGAACAAAGAACACATACGAACATATGCATTTAATGTGGGGTTGCCTCCCTGATTTAAATTTTAAATAACTTGGTTCTTTTTCTTTTATGTTTAATTTAAATGACAGCTTTGTGTTTTATCGTCGTCGTTGTTGTTGTTATTGTTGTTTTGTGATAATAGGGATTGAGCCCAGGGCCTTTGCACTGAGCCACATCCCCAGTCTATTTTTGTCTTTGATTTTGAGACGGGGTCCTGCTAATTTTTCCAGGCTGCGCTCAAACATGTAGTCTTCCTGTCTCAGTCTCCCAAAGTGCTAGGATTATGAGCCTGAGCCACTGGTCCAGCAACAGCTTTTTTTTTTCAACATAAATTGCACATACATAGAGACACACATATGCACACGTCTAAATTTTACATAAATAATGTACACACATGCATGCTCATGCATTAAGATTTAAAGTCCTCTATTTTCCATTTTCCCAGTTCCTTTAAAGTACTTTATGGTTTTGGTCACAAGCTGCTCAAAGGACTGTTTTCCCTTTTTCAGTTGGTTATCCTAAAGAAGAACGGTTTGCTGGAAGACCAACCCAGAGAGTCAGTGGGCTCTACCAAACCCTGAAGTCCATGTGCTCCATGGGCTTCCATGCAGGCTGGGAGCAGCCCCACTGGTTCTACAAACCAGGCCAGGACAATCAGTACAGGTCAGTGAATGATGTTACCGGCCTGTGGTTGTGACCGAGACATGACATTGTGGAAATAGAGGGACAGAGAACAGCCGAGTCTCCTCCCACAACCCGCTGCACCCCATCCCAAAGTGCCTTGAGTCCAGTGCTACAGGGATGATGTCCTGGTGGAGGAGCTGGTCTTACCCAGTGGCATGGCTTCCACCTAGGACCCTTGTGCCCCTGAGGATTCTCTAATCAACTCTGGGGGAAGCCTCTTCCAAGGAAGTTTCCTCACCCCTCCAAGTCCCCACATGGCTTTGTCTGGCTCCTACAGGTTCAGCACAGCTTAAGGTGCTTGTTGAACCACACAGTAAACAACTGCAAAATGAAGCAGACCTGCGGTTCTCAGCTTTTTATCCACCATGAATAAGCTCAAGCACCTATGTGTGTGTGTGTGTGTGTGTGTGTGTGTCTGTGTGTGTGTGTGTGCGCGCGCACGTGCACTGTGCCATGCTGATTATGTGAACAGTTGACAAATTATAGAGAAAGATCATCTGATTACTGTTTCCAGTTAAGCTAAAACATAAAGCGTGCCATGAAAGCAGTTCTGTGAATTCCTGTGAAGTGCTACATGTCACTGTCGTACTGGGGATGAATAGTGATTGCATGCTATTTTCCTCATGAGAATCCATAAACCAGAGAAAACCATTAGCACATCTAAAAGCTGTCACCTTCCAGCCTGTCATTTTGTCATTTTGCTTATGCAAACAGTTTTCAGTGTCTATGTTCAGAATAGCTATAAAGGACAAAAAGAATAGCGAGCAGCCAACTGTGGAGGAGTGAACTGGGGCTCCGTAGGGAGCCAGGCTAGGTCATTCAGTGGCCAAGTACTGGCTTGGTTTCGCTAGATGACTCAGGCAGATGCCGGCTCTCTTCTTCACTTCATACCATTTAGATCTAGTGTGAATTTCTATTTAAGCTACCAGAAACTCATTTTGCAGATTTAGCATTCTAAAATACTATGTCAGAAGTTCACGTTTTTAAAGCAGGAAGGACCTTCTGTAATTGTGGCAGTAGCCTTTTCTGCTGCTGTTAACTAATGCAAAGGTTGTGGAAGCCACTCGGTGCCTTTGCAAAACTGAAGATGTTGGCCAGGAGTGATGATATGTGTCCATAATCTTTCCTAGCACTCTGGAAGGCTGAAGCAGGAGGATCAGCACATTTGGGTCACATCTGGGCAACTTGGTGACTTAACAAGATCCTATTTCTAAGTAAAAAAGGGCCAAGGATGCAGCAGAAGCCCTGAGTTTAATCCCAATCACTGCTCTCAAAAGTGTTGGATCCGTGCTTGCTTACTCAAGCTGTGGACCCCCACGGCTCTGTAGAATGCAGACTACCCCAATCGACAGCATCATGATCTGTGTTTTAACAACTTTGTTTTGTATTTATATTCCTGTTTGAGAAGCACTGAATTAGACAGCTGCCTCCTCCAGTCCAATACTCTGACTTCATGAGGTGCACCCACTAGTAGGTGTGGCCACTCCCCAGGTGGTTCCAGTGTGCACCAGGTTGATCAGCCCTGAAGTGCCTGACCCCTGTGCTCCCTTCCCCATCTCAGAACTCATGAGCTCTGTCTTATTTTCTAGTTAATCTGTATTTTATTCACTATAAAATGGGCCAAAGGGGTAGATGAGTAACTTCCAAAAGGTCAGATTCCAACATATAGGCAGAAATTGCAGAACAGAACTAGCTTGTGTCTCTTTTCCTACCAAATGGAATCTTCTAGGTGGTTAAAGTTTATCTGCAGTCTTGGATAGTGAGTGAAAGTTGTTTTATAACGCTAAACATTGTGTTTCAGGCCAAGTTTTCGTCGCACAAACTGGTTTGAGCCTGTGGGCTCTGAATATAAACAGGTTATGCAAAGTGTCGGGGTGATCGACCTAACGCCATTTGGCAAGTTCCGCATCAAAGGCCGAGACTCTGTTAGGTTGCTGGACCACCTCTTTGCAAATGTTGTTCCACAGGTAAATAGACAAGGTCCAGAACTCTGACCCATTTAATTCTCCATCCTCTCATTTTTCTTAAAAGTCAAAATCTAATAGGTTATCTCAGTTTACAGTGGTACTTGTATGAAGACCATAAAGTATGCGAGTGAATTTTCACGTGTAAATTTTGTTGGGTTCATTATCATCCATAGACTTAATGATTTTGCTTAGCTATATCTGTGGAAATTTAAAATTGACTGCAGTTATGAGCATAGTCTTTATGACAGCTTTAAGGAGGGAACTCTACATTAATCTTGGGCTTAAATACTTCACGCAATTGATACAAATGGTACATAAGAGCAGGAGTCTTTTCCTTGTCAACAGGCACATTTGTATTTGCATGTGGGTGTTAACAGGATGCACAAAGTTTCCAATTCATCCTAAGAGAATTTTAAATACTTCGTGCAGGTGGGTTTTACCAACATAAGTCACATGTTAACACCCAGAGGTCGAGTGTATGCTGAGCTGACTGTTTCTCACCAGTCTCCTGGGGAGTTTCTGTTAATAACTGGTTCTGGATCTGAGCTTCATGATCTTAGGTAAGGATACAGCGAGTGAGGACATTTTGTTCCTATTACATATTGGCGGAACTGTACATTCTTTTTGTTTTACAAGACTTTAAATCTAATTTTCTTTTTCCCACTATTTTTATCAATATTCATATGCAATACGTAGCATTTACAATGAATTTGGGTATTTCGTGAACATATGTTTCATATCAACTTTACAATCCCTTCCCATTTTTGACCCTCCCACCCCTTTCCCCCAACTCCAGCTGTCACATCATGTGGTTCTATAGAATGTCTGTGTTCTGGGTTTCCCAAGTCAGAGAAACCATACAGTACTTAACATATGAATCTTCCGCACCTAAATCATTTCTCTTAAGTCATCATTCTAACTCAGCTTCCTATTCTTCGAATGGGAAACAGTAGTCAAATCTTGATGCCTCTTCTCTGAATCCAACCAATCCATTTATTGGGATATCTGCCAAAAGTTTTTTTCTATACTTTGCTATATCTTTGTTGATATTCTCAAGCCTGGCCTTACCCACCAGTCCACATTAGAAAATAACTACAAGCATGTAATTCAAAAGACTAGTAAATTTGGGAAAGAAGAAAAAAAAAGTTAAATTTCAAATGCTTTAGCTGCATACTGGAAGGTACATGTTTGTACATTCACAGGGTTATCTTTATATCAATCAGTTTTCTTAAGATACATTTACATCACTGACCTAATAAGTTAATTGCTATAATAACACAAAGTTAAAACTATATCACATTGCTACATTAAATGAACTTAAATCTATACCACATAAATATACTTAAAGTAACAGATATGGAGGCAAATTTAGTTACTTCAGAAATTTTTAACTTTTATAACTTATTTACACATATTTCACTGATTAGATTTGGTTTATAATTTTATCTGCCTATCCATATATTCATGCATACATATTTTTAAAAGATTTTATGTCAGTACCCCATATCTTAGTAATTATTCTGTTTTGCACACTACTATACTATTGCTACTAATAATGATGTGGGGAAATTTCACAGATTTTGTAGAACAGCTGGTACTGTTTTACAAGTATATCAATCAGATTATTTAATTGCCAATTTATTTTCTTATTACATTTTCTCTTTAGATATTACCTTACCTCCAAGTTATTTTGGTGCTGCTTATCTTTCTGCCTTATCTTTCTGTGAGGATAAACTCACATTCAACATCAAAAAAGTAAATTGCTTCATTCAACAAGCTTAAGACTTTATCAGTTTGCTACATTTAATTGACTTAAATCTGTATCACATAAGTATACTACAGTTAAAGCAATAGATAAATAGCTATGCTTAGTTATTTCAGATTTTTTGACTTTCATATATTGCTTACTCATATTTCACTAACTATTAACATTTTGCCTAATTTGGTTTATCTTTTTACATATCAATTCATCCCTAATTTAATGTATAGCCTTGCTTTTTTCTCAGCTCGTTCTCCTCTAGTGGTTGTCGCTTTTTCTTGGGGATCATTGGTGTCATTGACCTCCCTTTCACTTTCTAAGTTTCCTATAAGTATTCTCTGCAATGCTGGCTTAGTGGCTGCAAATTTCTTTAAGCTTTCTCTGTCATGGAAAGTTTTAATTTCTCCCTCTAATTTAAAACATAATTTTGCTGGATATAGCAGTCTTGGTTGGCATTTATGTTCTCTTAGTGCTTGGATGACATTGCTCCATGATCTCCTTGTTTTTAGAGTCTGGGTTGAGAAGTCTGCAGTTATCCTGATGGGCTTGTCTTCGTAGGTCACCTTCTGTTTTATTCTTACCGTTTTTAGTATTTTCTCTTTGTGTTGCGTTTCTAGTATTTTAATTATGATGTGTCCTGATGAGGATCTCTTTTGATCAAAGTTGTTTGGTGTTCTATATGCCTGCATAGTTCCATGTTCATTTCTTTTCTTAGATTTGGGAAATTTTCTTCTGTTATTTCATTAAACATGTCCTTTAAGCCTTTTGTTTTGTTCTTCATCTTCTTCCAGACTCCCGTAATTCTGAGTTTGTTTCTCTTTGAATCATCTATCAGCTGTTGTAATGTTTCTCTTTCTTCTTTATTTACTTTGTGTTCTTCATGGCCTGTATGTTGCAGCTCAGTCACTTTATTTTCTAGGTCTGACATTCCATTCTGAAGATGTTCTAAGTGGTTGCTTATTATTTTCTCTGTGTTTTTCATTTCCTGAATATCTGCAATCAATTTTTCTGTATCTCTGATGTGTTATTCTCTAATATCTTATATTGCCTTCATTATCTTCTGGCTTATTTCTTCTTTGGTCTCCTCTAATTTCTTTTCAAGGCTTGCTTTTAGCTTAGCTATGTGTTGGCATAGCTCTTGCACTATCTGTTTCATTTCCTGCTTTAATTCAATGTATTTCTGGATCCAGAAGTTACCATCATTTTTGCCATTTTCATCTTTGGATTCTGCAATTTCAGTATGTCTGGTTTCTTCTTCTGGGGTGTCAGGACTTTTTGTAGATTTATTACCACATTTCCTCATGGTTCTGCTGTCTCTGGTGCACAGGAAAGAAGGGTTTGGTGAAGGCCCAGTCCTAGATGCCTCTGGAATCCTCTGGCCCAAGGGACAGACAGGGAGATGGAATTCCCGGTCCTAGATGCCTCTGGAAGCCACAGGGGCTCAGGATTGACAGGGTGAAGTAATTCCCTGGAAGCCTCTAGAAGGCTCTGGCTTGCAAGATAGGCAGACAGTGGACTTCCTGGTCCTAGATGCCTCTGGCATGGAGGGCAGTGGTGACCCAGAAGCCTCTGGTATGTGCGGTAGGAACAGGGTGATGATCCCCCTTTTGAGGTGTCTTGTTCCCCCCGATCCACTCAGCAAAGCTCTCCATCTGTCCTGGCTTCCCTCCCCCAGGGTGGGACTCTCCATCCTCAGAGCAGAGGTGCCCCTGAGCCATTTAGGGGATCAGCAGCCTTTTCTCTCTCTTTTCTCCTGTCTCTGCCACTTGTGCCAGTTTCTTCCTAGGCACTGTTTAAGGGTAACCCCCAAAGCCCTGATGTGCTCTTCTGAGCTTTCTTTTACTCTAAAGGGTTCAGTCTTGGGCTTTTTTTCCTCTTCTTTTTAAAATGGCTCCTGCTTACATCATTGCCTGTGGAGGCTGCTGAGCCCTGTTTCTGACTTGGGATCCCTGGGGCCTTTTCTAGGGGGAGCACACGCTGTGTTTGTGGTACACACTACCCGTGGGTTGGTGTTTTGGAGGCTGGCGCCGCCAGCTTCCGACAATTCCCACTTCTCTGGATCCACGCTGACCTCGGGCTGAGGTTCTGGCTCCGGACCTTCCTCCATCTGTGGTCTGTGGACGTTGGCAGCTCAGGGCTGCGCCGAGTCGGCTGCTTTCTTCCTTATCTTCTGATGTGACTTTAGGATTTCTGACCCTCCCGCAGCCTCCTGTCCATTGTTGGGGTGCTCCATCCTCTCCCAGCTCCGTCAGATGTCCTGGGCCCTAGCAGGCTTTCCTCTGTCCACAGCTGCCTGCGGCTCCAGCCGTTTGCAGCCGGCTGTGGCAGCTTCCTGGGCTGCTGGGATTTTTTTCCTCTGATTTTGATGATCCTTTGGAGTTTCTGGCCTTCCCCTGGCCTCCTTTCAGTTGTTGGGGATGCTCCTCTCTTTCCTAGCTACACTGAAGACACTTTTTCTAACTAAATTCTTGATTTTTTAAGTGGGTCGATGAGGAGACATTGTACCGCTCTGTTATTCGGCTGCTATATTGACTGGAAGTCCTAAATCTAGTTGTCTTCCCCCAGAAACCTCATGCTTTTTATGGAACAGCATTTGAAGCAAAGAGCCTCTGTGCCACCCAACATGTGTTTCATCCACTGAGTTTGCCGGTTCTCGTGCAATTAACTTTTATTTCTCGGGCATCATCAATGGGCCAGAAGTCCTTTTTAGATATAACTTTAATGATTCTAGTAACTTGAGAAATATATTTCATTCTCATTTACCAATGAGGAGACTAAGGTTTGAGTTAAGGTGACTCCCTTGTGATTCTGATGTCCCTGTTGGACCCACTTCAGTCAGCGGCCTCCCTCAGCCAGCTTCTTCTTCTATGCTACTTGGTTCTCTCTGGCCCATAGCTGGGCCCTTGCCCTGCCAAGTCAAACCTTTAAAGAATCTTTATCCTACTGTAACATCTGGAGTCTTTAGTCTAATATTCCAGAAATATTTATAATATCATTATTTCATAATGTTAGTGAGCCTTATGGTACAGGCCTAGGAGGCTGAGTCAGGAAGATGGCAAGTTCAAACCCAGCCTGGGAAATTCAGCAGCTTAGTGAGACCTTGTCTTAAAATAATAATAATAATAAAAAGGCTGAGGTTGTAGCTCTATGTGAAGGCCTTGAGCTCAATTTCCAGTACAAGATAAAACAAAACAAACAAGCAGCAACAACAAAAAGTACCCAAATCACACGAAACAAAAACCCTACTCTGACAGATTCTCATCCCATTCACAAAATGATGCAAAATGCTATGCAGTATACTGGGGCCTAGACCAAGGTCAAGGCCGCTCAGTAAACTATAAACTGGGACTAAAGATGGAAGTCATCCAGACTTATCGCTAGAAACTAGAGATTTTTTAAAAGATCATTTCCTTGTGACTGTCACAGCAATTACCTATCTAGTGGCCAGTATGTTATTAATCTTTGGCAATATAAGCATGCCTCCTGTTTACAGATATTAGAGCAAATTTGATTTTAAATTAATTTTTAGAAGAACTGTGTGGAAGAGTTTGTCATAATTGGAGGATTTTTGCTGCCAAATTTGTAAGTGGGTGATGTAAGAACAATCACTTAGCTTCTTAGGGACTTGGTTTTCTCAACTTTAAAATTCAGGTGATTGTATACCGTGCCTCTATGGGGACGTTCCAATTACCCTAGACTCACAGAATGTCATCAAAGAGATAATAGGTTAGTAAAATGCATTTTCAAGCAAATTCAGCACAATGTTTATGATTCAAATGCAGATGGATTGAAGATGTAGCAGTCAAAGGTGGATATGATGTTGAAATTAGAAACATAACTGATGAACTTGGAGTCCTTGGAGTTGCAGGGCCACGTGCAAGGAAGGTCCTTCAGAAAGTGACCTCAGAAGACCTTAGTGATGACAGCTTCAAGTTCCTGCAAACGAAGTCCTTAAAGGTTTCTGACATTCCTGTCACTGCCATTAGGATATCTTATACGGGTAAGAATTGGCAAACACCCTGGATGAAGTCTCTGAAAAGTGAAAGAAGATGGCACCAGAAACACACACGCACAAGCACAATCACACACATGCACATGCACACACGCACGCACACACACACACGCACGCACACACACGCACACACACGCACATGCACATGCACACACACACGCACGCATGCACACACGCGCACACGCACACACGCACGCACGCACACACACACACGCACACGCACATGCACACATGCACGCACACACACACATGCGCACACACGCACGCACACACATTTTGGCCTGTGTGACTTGAAGAAAGATTTATTCTGTTCAACTTTAAAGCAAGTCTGTCTACTCAATCCTAGGCTTTAGAATGTTTCCAAAGATTTCCAATTGTTGCTCCCATTGGGAAAACTATATGAAATGCCAGGCTGGCAGAACCTATCTGGGAGCCGTCACCAGGGTCTCCTAGAAACCATCTCTCCTCAAGCTTTCTATGACAGCATTCCAGTGACTCATCCTTCCAAACCATGTGCTCAGTGGGTAGCACTCACCTCCACTCACCGTGAGTGTCGTAGGCATTTGATACAGAATGCCTCCCAGTGTCCTCAGTGCCCTGGCTCAGTCTCACTTTCTGACCCCTGGCCCTTCCCTGCGGGCGCACTTTGTGCCCACACATTCACCCAGGAACTTGGGGCTCCTGCTTTGTGCGCTCTGGAAAAGCAGGTCACAACCACACCTTGCCCGTGGGGAGCACGGACAATACGTAATGGAAGCCAGAGCACTTCCCAGGGCTTCTGCTCTAACTTTTCACACAACCTGCGACCAGAACCCAAATTGTGACTAGGATTAAAAACACGCAGGAATTCAAAAAGCAAGCAGGACCTCTTGGAGGGTCTTTTCTTACTTCCCTGTTTGCTGGCTGCCCTAAACGTGAGTGAATGCAATGGCGGGTAGGGAAGGAAGCAGCAGGAGTCAGAGGCCAGGCTTCCGTGGCTGTCCTCAGTGAAGATGGCTTGAAGAGTTCTAGGTGGTTCTTGAGGAAGAGACCAGGAGTTGGGCATCCAACCCCGGGCCCCTTGGTAGTCATCTACCACCACCATCCTGAAAACAGCCAGCCTCGGCGTAAGGCGAAAGTCCTGCCAGGGCCTTTCTACCTCATGAGAAGAGGCCCTGGCACCCCGGCCTCTGGGTGAGTGTGTGTGTGGTGGTGGTGGTGGTGGGGGGGGGGGGGGTTCGGGGGCACAGGCCAAGGCACCTGGGGTTCGCCAGCTTCTTGGCAGTGGGGTCTTGGGGCAAGCTTTTGTGAACTTGCCTTCAAGAAGTGATAGCGTCTACCTTGCCTAGTGGGATTCTCCTGCCCTGTGTGCCAGCTGGGCGCGCGCAACCCAGGGCGGCTGTCCTGACCCTGGCGCGGCCTGCGGTGTTTTCCAGGCGAGCTGGGCTGGGAGCTATACCACAGACGTGAGGACTCCGCGGCCCTGTACGCCGCCGTCAAGAGCGCAGGCCAAGAGGAGGGCATTGGGGACTTCGGCACCTACGCCCTGAACGTCCTGCGGCTGGAGAAAGCGTTCCGCGCCTGGGGCGCCGAGGTGGGCGCAGCGTCCTTGGGGGTCACGGTTATCTCCTCTGCTGCAGGGAGGGTGTCACCGGCCTTGGCGTCATGCTCACACAAGAGAGGCTGTGATCTGGCGCCTTCCTCCTACCCGGGGACCTGGTTCCCCCAGACGATGGGTTGAAAGCTCAGTGAGACTGACAAAGTCTGCTCTGCCTCCGGTCCTCCTGCGGGGCAGAGCTGGGACTTCCGTCTGGGACAGCGGGGAGCAGCCACCCCACGGTGGGGAGCCCCTCCCTCTGGCCCCCCTCTGGCGCGTGCTGCCCCTCTCCTCTTTTCCTTCCCTGCTCTTCCTTTCCTTGAGGCTCCTTTTGTGTGACACAGGTGCTCAGTGAGTCACTAAGCCGCCCAGGCTGGGCTCCAGCTCGGATCCTCCTGCGAGGCCGGGATCGGGCTGTGACGCCACGGGGCCCAGCTCTCTGTCTTCTCCGTTCTACTGTTTGAAGAGTTCGTGTTCTTTCTGAGAGGCAGGGTCGGTGCTCGGGCAAGTGGAAATCTAGCTTCCTCCGCCATTGATAACAACACCTAAGAGTCTCTGGGTGTTCAGGGCGTTAACCCTTTGTACAAATTTTTCACAGCCATGATTTTGCCTTCTCAACTCTCCAAGATGCTATTATTAGCGTCACCCCTGTTGTCGCACCAAGATGCAGGGAAACGCTTGGCCCAGATTATACAGCGAGTGACCTAACTGGCCTAAACTCTGTCCCCCGTCTCGTCTAGGATGTGGCAGCTGCCTCTGGGCTGCTCACTTGTTCAGATGGGCTGGTCATTTCCTTGGAAGACATTGAGGCTTTAGGCCTAAAGGGGTAGAGAGGGCCGATGGGAGAAGATGGAGGTCAGGATGGAGATCCTTGGGTTTAAATTTGCCTTGA